>CABHPQ010138131.1:0-15030 GCA_902168405.1 Peromyscus aztecus
CACCTGATGTGGATGCTGGGAACCTAACTTGGGTCCTCTGCAAGAGCAGAAGGTGCTCTCAACCCAAGTCATGTCTCTACTCCCAGCCAGTGGTTTTTGATGGAAATGAGAGGGTGGGTTCTGCTGTAGCATCTCCAGGATGCTGGGATGGAAGAGGCTGGAGAATGATGGTGCCTGCAGGATTCTGAGCTTTGTGGACATTAGTGTCTCTGTTTATGTGAAGAGTTCAGAATTTGCAGCTTTATTGGTGGAGCCTCTCAACTGAAGTGCTTGGGGCCAGAGTGCCTCAGATTATAGCGTTTTGATTTTGGATTTTGAAATTCTTGCCTTGACTTCACTGGTCAAAGATTCCTCATGCAGAACTCCACAGTGGAGCTGCATGAAGTTAGAAAATTAGGAATTTGGGAGTATTTCAGATTTCGGAGTTCTAGCCTTCACTGCTCCAGCTGTATCTAGGAAAATGACAGAACTTGGAGGAACATTGTTGCTCATCCAGTCTAGCCATCCGGGGCTCATGGGGAGGGCATGTTTGGCATGCTGCTTGCCTAGGATGAGGCATCTCTCCCTGACCCCAGGGTCTGCCCTGGCTGGTGCTGTCTTCTCAGTCCCTTCCTACCTCTTCCCTCACACCCTGGCGGTATCACAATGCATGGCTCCAGAAGGAGCTTTTCCTGCAGCTCTGAGACTGTGGGATGACAGAGGGAGGCATTTCGAGCGGTTGTACAAATGAGAGCTGGAAATAATGGTCCCAGTGATGGTCTAGTCAGAGTGTTCTGGTGGAAAGCATAGGCATGTGATACCGTTTAATTTAGAGAAGTTGGGGTGTAGCAGGCCCCTTAGCTTTATTAAATTTTACTTGTCCATCTCCCTACTGGGCACACTCTGCCTGCTTCCTTATTAGCCAGTATACCTTGTGAGCAGGCTTCCAGCACTCTTCCTCAGCAGTAGGCCTCAGACTGCATTCCTCTCAGAAACTATTCTTGGTATAAAGAGAATCCTTTCACTATCAAGGGGGAGGGCATTGCTAAGGTCTGGGATGGACTCCCAGCAAAGGAGCCTGACAGCGGAAAGGCTTACAGCAGGCAAAGCTCTTAACTGATGAAAGCAGAGTTGGGATCGGCACGGACTCCCCGAAGGCGCTGGCGGTGTTCTCGGCTTTTGATGCAAGCTAGTCCATAGCCCTTTCTCTGCCTGTGACCATGCTTCTCCTGGCTGCCATGCCACGTGCCCCTGCCATCCACTCCTTGGATTCAGTGAATCCTTGCATCGTTGCCAGATTATGGCAGCTGGGATGGAAACCACAGCTCCTGTCTTTCCCAGGTTTTCAGTTGTTCATAGGAGCTGGGCTCTGGTCCTTGTTGGTTGAAGGTCTTGTTTCAGAAGCCATTTGTTTGGGGATATGTACACTTAGTGCTTTTCAGGCTGGCATGGTTAGGGTCAAGTAAAGGGGCCAGTGGCAGTTGGTGACAGCTGTCTTCTTCATGTGGAGAGTGCCTCTGTGTTGCAGCCCTCACCCCGCCCCTCGAGCTGGTTCACTTTCCTGGAATCTGCACATTCCATCTTTCTTTGGTATCCTTGGCCATTTGAACACTCAGCTTCAGGCTCTGAAAAAGAATGAACATTTTGGAGAGGAAAAGACCATTTGCCAAATAAACAATTGTCCTGGGGAGCAGGGTGGGTGCATTCTGGATATGTGGCTGTTATCTCGTGCTTCTCTCCGATTGCAGGTTTTCATGGCTTAGTAATAACTGGAGTCAATGAGAATGTTATTCTTGCAAGATTTATGCAGTGTTACTTTGTTAGAGACAGCTAAGTTTCCAGCCAAATGGATTTGTGGGGCTATCACTATTGTCTGGTCTGAAGGGAGGCATGTGAGTGTGAAGACCATGCCAGTCATTGAGAGTGAAAACACATGTGAGGCTTTTTGCCATGCCATTTATTATTTATTTGGTTTTTTGAGACAGTGTTTCTCCATGTAGCCTTTTGCCATGCTGTCTGTCTGTCTGTCTGTCTGTCTGTCTGTCGGTCTATCTATCTATCTATCTATCTATCTACCTACCTACCTACCTATCTGGTTTTTCGAGACAGGGTTTCTTCATATAGCCCTGGCTGTCCCAGAACTCGCTCTGACTAGGCTGGCCTCAACCTCACAGAGATCCCCCTGCCTCTGCCTCTCAAGTGCTGGAATTAAAGATGTGCACCACGACCGCCCAGTTTGCCATGTTGGTTATTAGTCACAGAGGTAATGATGCGTTCTTGAGCTTGTCTCCTCCAGGCATACTCCCTTTGCTTTTCTTAAGCTCCCAGCCACTACCAATTGACTGGTGTTTTGGGCTGGTTGAAACCTATTTGCAATCTTGCTTCAAGCCTGTCACCCACCCACCACTTGCTAGGCCCGGTTACCTTCTGCTGTTCTTAGATCCTGTGCGGTTCCAGAATGGTGAGCAGAAGCCACCACACACTTATCTGGGGTTTCAGAAGAGGTGGAGGCTCATTAGTTTGCAGGCCATTGATAAAGATGAGGTCTTGTGCTGTAGGATGAAGACCTTTTTGATGTCTGTCCTTCTGGGAAAAAGATAATTTTTGTTCCTGTCCTTTCCCAACAGGAAAACTCCAGTTTGCTGTAGCGTTTCTGTGATAGATAATTGACTGGTGAAATGTCATCCCCGACTCAGACACTAGTTATCAGGTGGTACATGTGAGCCTATTGTAGTGTGACTGTGCTCAGCTCTGGAGTGACCCTCATGGGACTTCCGGTCCAGGGAAGGCATATATACACTCTGGGAAATTCCATGAGGGCATTAGTGGGGAGCCTCCCAGGTGCAAATCTTGACTCATGCCTCCTAGGCCAGGGAGGTTCACATCTTCTCAGCATGCTCCACCCTCTATCCCAGCATCAAAGTACTCTAAATGTTTCCTGGCAAGTCTCCATTTACATGTATTTTATTGCTGTGAACTTGAGATTGTGCAAAGGACAAACAGCGGGGGATATATCCTCCTTAATAGATCCTTAAAATGTGTGTGTATGTCCTCATATTGCTAACACTGTCAAGCCCGGACCCTTTATGCAATTTCCTCAGCTCACAGTATTGTGGCTGAAAGTTGGTGATAAGGTGGCCTTGAATTCCCAGTAAATGGCATCATGGAAACATGTAGGATAACTTGGATAAGACAAGAAGCCAGGGAAAGACCATGGAGGAGCCAGAAATGACCTTCTTCTGGGCTCCACTTCATAAAGGTTTACTCAGCCGTGCAGAGGACAGAGCTCCCAACACATGAACCCCTGTGGCCACCCTTGAACCTTACCCAAACTATAGAAGGTAAAGACTGCTTAGTGTTTCATTAAAAAAAAAGGGATGGTCTTAATGGGGAGAGTCCTGGCCAAGAGAATAGGATGGTTCATGAAGAGGGATGGTGGGTTTCCCCCTTTTTTTATTTTGAAATAATTCAGGCATTTGGAAAAGGTCTCGAAAGGAGTACAAAGGGTTTTTGTTTGCCCTTCACCCGGGGTCCCCAAACATGGCCCTTTCTCTCTGTGTGTGTTTTCTTAGGTGTTTGAGTGTGAAGCCAGAGTGCAGAGGTGGGAGGAAAAGAGGACATTTGTAAGAGTGACCTGAGTGGAGGGGGGAGGGAGGGAGGGGCAGAGAGAGAGGGAGGGAGGGAGGGAGAATGGTGGGCTAGCTTAGGGCAGTGTGAGGGAGCAGACTGGCTGCATTTGGAAGGAGAGCCTAGTGGGACTTGTCTCTGGGTTGGGTGATAGGTAGACAATGGCCAGAGCTGCCCTAGCTCTGCTTTGCCTCTGTGACGTCAAGTCCCAGTCACTGTCTGACTTCCTGCTCTGAGTAACCAGGCAGTATCTTGCTTGAAAGCCCTGTTTTCCTCTAGTTCCTAATCCCTTGGAGGCCTGATTTCTGTAATGCTTTCTCACTGCCCCAGGCTGCCCAGGGTGTCTCGCACCTGTGATTAGTCATTGCCACAGCATTCCACAGTGGTTGTGTCTGAGTTCTCCATAGAAGGCCCTTGGAAATGGGAGCTGGAATCCAGGGCAGGGGTCTAAACTGAGTCAAACATCTGGGAAGAACCATGTGTAGATGGTATTGAACGCACGTGCGTGTGTGTGTGTGTGTGTGTGTGTGTGTGTGTGTGTGTGTTGCATCTATATTTGTAATTTGTATAAATTCCTGATGTTCCTAACACTGTCGAGCCTGGATACTTTGTGAAGTTTCCTTACTGTCTTATGAAGTGGTGCTGTCTTCTCATCACAATTCATTCCTGTTAAAAAGGAGCCACGTGTTTGGAGGAGCAGCTCCCTTGTAAAGCACACGGGAGACTAATGTGGGTTCTGAGGGGTGGCAAGAACCCTGGTGTGGTGAACACTGACTGGCGGCCATGGCGGGGGCAGGCTGCATATTACCTGTCTTTAATCTTTCCACCTGCTCTTTGCGTGGAGAGGAACCCATGATAAACTTCTTTGGTGTAGAAGATCATACCAGTAATGAAAACAGCAGTTGCCAGGATTTGCTGAAGATCTCTTCTGTGTCAAAGACTGTGCCAAGCTCTACACATAGGACATTTAACAAAATAACATCTTAGCCAAGCCTCTGGCCACCCCGGCTTTACAGAGTACGGTCAAGGCTACATCCAAAGAGCTGTAAGCAGGACTTCAGAGGCCAGGGTTTCACATCCCAGAGGAACCTGGCTCTCACCCACCCTGTGAGTGCAGCAGCTCCAGTCCCTGAAGCGCAGCCCATGAGACAAGCCTCGCCTCTAATTTGCTTCCATTAACACCCTGGCATATGTTACCCAGAGCGAGGTGCCCACCGCCCTGCCTCCTGTTCCCACATGCTCAGGGGGAAAACCATCTGCTTGGGGATCCAGGAGGAGAGACAGATGCCAGCTTTCAGCCTCCACTCCCTCGAGAGCCATGGCCCTTCCTCCTTGGAGCTTTAAGGATGTCTCATGCCTGCTGTTGGGAGCCGCAGGCTTTTCCTTCTAGCTGTCAGAAGAGACTGGATTACACAGCCCCTGGCCCCAGCACCTTCTGATGACCGGATGAGAGGAGCCAGCAGGGTATAGAAGCTCAGCTGCAGGCTCTGTGACAGCTGTACTCAGGGGCCAGTGAGAAAGGTTCCGAGACTCCTGAGGACGGACTTCCTGTAAAGGCCTGGGGCAGCTCTTTGAGAAAGCCACCACATGCACTGGCCGCGCTTCCCAGACCTCTCGGGCCTGTAGTTAGTTCTCTTTGCTTCTGCGCTACCTTCCTAGTGCTTCCACGGTGGGAGTTAGAATAGTGTGCTTTGCCTTGGCTTTCAGGCCTTCCTTTTTGGAGTTTATGTCCATGAACCCAGAGCAGATGCAGGGGAGCTTTGGTGTGTAGGCTCTTTTCCTGGTTTGCAAACAACCTAGCCATCCTGAGGCTGGTGGGATACTCAGATGGGTGGTTGTGGAATGGAGAGGGAGGCGGCACTCGGAAGGTCCCTTATCTCCTGCAGCAGGTCTGCCCTACTCAGGGGTCATGCTGCCTATGACTTTGCCTTGGCTTTCCTACAGTGGAAGTGTGATTGAGTCTGCACAGGCCTTGGGAGGCAGCTGGTGTTTTCTCAGCGTGATCCAATGTCATTTTCCAGATAGAAAAGGGATGCCAGGGCCATTGTGTTCCTCTGCCCTATCCCTACAGGGATATAGAGTGTGAGTAGTCCTTTATCTGTTGCTGGCCCTTGAACCCTTAACTACGCCTCAGACTGTCGTGGAACAATGCAAAGAGGTGTGAACTCATCAGATACACCAGAGAAAACCCATGTGTCCTGCTACCTCCTGTGGTATGACTGGCAGGCCTTGTGACCCCTTGACACATTGGTTTTCTTGTGTTATGGAAAGTGTCTGTGACATAATGTGGAGGCCTTCCTGGATTATGATTGTGCCTTCTCTCCTTCTGCCAGCTAGGGAGTACTGTGGACCCTCCCCCACCGTCTCCTTGACTGGAAGACTGGCTGGGGTGGGTGCCGGAAATGTGGCAGGAAACAGTCTAGGGAGTTTCAGGCGACAGAGGCTTGCTTAGCAGGAAGCCTGCTGTCTCAGGATTCTGGAAGATTCTGCTTCCACTGTATCCCTCACATCCTATGTTGTAGTTTTTGTAAATTGTACTCTTATTCCTTTATTTTATGTGCACGTGAGCGGCAGGGGTGTGTGTACTGCACATGTATGTGGGGTACAGGACAACTTGCAGGAGTTAGTTTTCTCCCTCCATGTTTGGGTCCTGGGGATGGAACTTAGGTCATTAAGCTTGGCAACAGACGCCTCTACTCACTGAGCCGTCTCGCCAGTCCCCAAAGTGGTAGTTTTAAGAACTTAATTAGAGTAGGCTTTTTATTTAATAAAGCAGTGGCAAGTCACATGATCATGTTGGAGCTGGCTAACTGTCTGGAGGTCCTCATGGCTCTGGATGTCTCCCTTGGAGATGGCAGAAGGTCTGTGGAAGCTGCCAGCCAACGTCCCTCCTGCATAGAGCCTGCCGTCCCTGTGGTCAGGTGGTGCCAGCTGTAGTGTGGGCTTAGTACAGGGGCTGTGTGTGGCACAGGCTTGCGGGGTACATGATTGCTCCTTTCTTTCTCCTGAGCGGCTTACAGTGTGATTGTTCCTCTGTTCAGAGATGGTGCCAGGGCCATTGTGCCCATGTGCCCTGTCACTGCAGGAATATAGGGTGTGAGTAATTCATTATGCCCGGGTGTTGAACCTCGTGCCCTTGAACCTGCCTTTCATCTCTAGGCTTTAGTGTCTGCTTGGTTACAGCCATAGCGTGGTGCATTGGACACACCTCCTGCTTGTCCCTGTGACTTAGAAGCTTGTCATTGTAAAGGAAGCGAGTCAATGGGATTCGAGAGGACCACAAAGGATGTAATACTCTAGCACCTGACCTCTGTACCATACACCATGCCTGGGGCTAGGCAGTTCTTCCTCTCTCCAAATGCTGCGCCCTGTGGGCCAACACTTCGTGCATTCCTGACCTTCTCCCTGACCTGGCCAGCTGTATTTCATCATGATCTTGGAATCTTTGGATGAAGATAGAACTGGTTTGACCTGATGACTCCTGTTCTTTCGATCTATGTGAACTGTTCCTCTCTCTAAACTTCATTTTCCTCACCAACCAGATGAGAAAGTCTTCTGACTATTGTTTTATTTGGCTCCATGCTTTCCTTTGTGTTTGAGTGTGTTTTCTCACTCCCTCTGCTTGGAAGAACCCCATTTCTGAGTGGTGGTGAGGAGGGGCCCTTGCTTCCCTGATGCCTGTGGCAGAACCTGCCTTCCTCCTGTGGGAAGCCAACCAAGCTCCCTATCCCTGCTTCTAATCCTTTTATTGCTGCCAGCCAGTAGTCTTTTCTTAAAATTATATTTATGCAGATCTAATTTTACCAGATAAAATAGTGTTTCATGTTTAACCTGGTTACCTTGACCTGTTGAGTTTCTCCAGATCTTTGCTGCTGTGACTCACAGAGCCTCAGTCTGTGAGTTCAGAACTCATCTCCAGCCCTGGAGTCACCTGGCCAAACTCGGAGCAGCCCTGATCAGCTCTGTGGCCAGGAGCAATGGCTGGCTCTGGGATTCTGTTTGCTGGGATTTCATTTTATGGATGGGTGTTCTCTTCATGTAGCTCTCTTGATAGATTTACCTGGGCTTGCTCACTTTATTTTTTTTATTATCTATCTATCTATCTATCTATCTATCTATCTATCTATCTATCTATCTATCTATTTAGTTAGTTATTTAGTTAGTCAGTTAGTTAGTGGATTTTTGAGACAGAGTTTCTCTGTGTAGCCTTGGCTGTCCTGGAACTCACTCCGGAAACCAGGCTGGCCTTGAACTCACAGAGATCTGCCTGCCTCTGCCTCCGCCAAGTGCTGGGAATAAAGACATGCACCACCACTGCCTGGCTTATTCACCTGAGTTTTATGTGTGTGTGCTTTATTTCTTTTTATTGCTGAGGGTAATTCTGGACTGAACACAGTGTAACATATTTAGGCCTGGCCTTGGGCCTTGTTAATGGTCCTTTAAGGTTAGGCTTGGTTTGGGTTGTTTTGAATAAAGTTGCCATCATTCTTGTGTGGATGTGTGCAGTTATGTGTCTTGTGTGAATCCCTGGGTACGGGTTCCTGGGCACATGGTGGGGGCATCTTTAACCCTAGAATGCTGTCACACTGTCCTCTGAGGGTTAGGAGTGGAATAAGGCTCCCTGTCCCCTCCCACTGGGGAAATGTATTTCTGTCATTTAATCTTTAGTCGACTGGTAAATGTAGGAATGCCATGGTGGTTTGGTTTGTGCATCTGTGACGAGGGACTGCAGCGCCTTCCTACACATTCAGTGGCCATTTGCAACTTTCATGGAAAAATGTCATAACTCCTTGGCTTACTCATTACTGGGCTGTTTGCCTTTGTACGTTCTTGGTGTTCAGTGTAGTGGCAGAAACTCTTTGTCAGACACACTCTTCTATGTAGTCTCTCGGTTTAAAAAAATAATCTTTTTCAAAAGTTCTGGTTTTTAAACATATATTGGTACTTTTGGTGTTCTTGAAATCTGAGTCTACTAAAATTCTAAATGTTTTCTCCTAGGTCTTTTGTTTCCCTCTTTAGTCTTTGCTGAGTTTATATTTTATGTGCTTGGATGTGAGAGTTTGTGGAGGCTTTGTTATGATTGACAGGGTTCACTAGAAGAGATCTGGATTCCCTGACATGCTACAGTCCACACTGCCTGTTTCCTCTATCTTGTCTGTCAGGGAATCTGCACCATGAGATTGTAACTGATGCCATCCCCATCTTGCCTAGGTTCATTGCCTATTCTGTTATGTTCTTTCTTTGCTTATACTCAAAAGATGGGGGTTCAGGACCCACTGGCTAGTGACCATGCCAAATTAAATGAGACCTGACCTCATTTAAGCTGTGGAAGACAGGCTACCAGGGATCCTTGACTGATCTGAGTGATTTGATTTAAAGCTCTTGGTGCACTTAGGAGACTCATAGTATAAACACTTTATGATAAACAAACTTAATTCTTATGATCAAAAACTTTGTTTTTGGAAATCAAAATTTTTTCATTAAAGTTTTCCTGAAATTAATAATTGTTTTTTAATGCATGGGAACAAATAGTATAACAATAAATACAATGGTAACAGTGCTAGCCAAAGATGACACAGGCCATTCTGTATCTAAGAAGCTAGGAAGCTGGGGTGTTGCCAGACAGGGTACACGCACGCTGATATCCCCAGCAACTGTGCAGAATGGAGCCCTGCCCCTTGAAGTAGGATAGGCAGCCTGCCTGGCACAGCCCCTCATCAACAGTCCCTGCATATGACCACCATCCCATTTCTGTCTCAGTTGGTTCTGGTTTTGTTCGAATATTTTGCAACACTATGTAGGTGGCTTTTTTCAAACTTGATTCATTTACCTTAGGTAATTACAGAAAAAAAGAAAAGAAAAGAAAAAAGAGATCAAGATCAAAAGGCCTTGAAAAAACTGACCGAGAACTGTTGACCAGATGCTTTTTGTTTTGTTTTTTATGGTGCTAGGTGTTGAACCCAGGACCTCCAGCATGCAAGACAAGCCCTCTGCCACTGATCTGTAGCCTGGCCCACTTGCTTTTTCGTAGTAATCACAGTTATGGCTCTGTGTGTATGCATGTGTGTGTGTGTGTGTGTGTGTGTGTGTGTGTGTGTGTGTGTGTGTATGTGTGCATGTGTGCATGTATGCTGCTTGCTTGTTTCTTTCACTTGAGTGTATGGGGTTGGATACAGTCCACCCTGCCCTTGGTACCCAGATATCTTTGCATTGAGTTTCTAGTTCTGTAATGTTCAAACTTTCTTACAATGACTTAACCATACCCTTCCCATGCTGTGGAGATGGCTTAGTGGTTAAAGTGCCGGCCTCACAGATGTGAGGACCTGAGTTTGGATCCCTAGAATCCAGGTAAAGTCTGGATGGGTGTGGCAGCCACCTTTAATTCTAACCTAGGAAGGTAGAGAAGGGGTTCCCAGAGTAAAATGCTAGTGAGACTAGCCGTTAAGTAAGATCCTGATTTGATTGACAGACCCTGCCTCGATGAATAAGGCGGAAGAGAGATTAGGGACGAGACTGGACATCAACCTCCATAAACCCAGACATGTGTGCCCACATACGTGCAAACATGCACACACATGAAAATGGGAAAAGAGAAAAAGCAGCACAGCAGCCCTCCCTCTGTCCTTACACTATCAGTAGTCATCCCTTACCTCATCTGACTGTGCCTATTCGAGTTCCAACCTTTCACCATCGCTGCTCAGCTTCCTGAATTATCCATGTTGGGAAGAAAATCTATTTGCAGGACCATGGTTATGGTTCTGGGTATCATTCTTATTCTCGAATTATGTTTTCAAAATGGAGAGAAATCAAGACCACTTTTTCTAAAATCCTTTACCATGCCTGTTCCTGGTGCTACGGTTCCCTGTGTTGTGTGTGGCTCTGGATTGTGAGAGCATGGATGCCCAGGATTGGATCTTGCTGGTCTTTAAATTTTGAATACAACCTTGTGAGCATAGTGTTAGACAACTAGTTAATTAAATTGAAGTGAATTAAACTGGACAGATGTGGGGGGTGGAATACCATGCTTCCTGTGTCATTTCTGCACTCCACTGAGTGACCTGTGAGCTTCATATGACTCTTCATATGAATAAGAAAGTCCTGTCCTGTGGTGCTCTGAGGTGACTTGCACTATGATGATCACATCCAGGTCCTGGCTGCCTTAGCTTTCAACAAACCAATGGAAGGGTATTTTCTCTTAGGACTTCCTTGAATTAATCCAATTTGAAGTATCATAATACTTCCTGGAAAGGATGGGTTCTGGGGATTTTCACACCAGTCCTTGGGAACTTCTCCTGACCTGGATCTAAGGCACTTGGCAAGGATGATACCCAGAACCATAACCATGCTCCTACAAATAGACTTTCTTCCCAACATGGATGAATATTCCTAAGACTCTTGCAGCATCTGTCCGAGACTCAGCAAATTGTCATGGGCTCTGTTCACACAGGAGCTAAGGACAGCTTCAGGTTACATTCTCACCAGTGTCTGGGCTGAGGATCTGATTTATAGTCCCCAGGATCTTTCCAGCAGCATGGCTGGGAAGCTGGCCGTTCAGATTCTGACATCACAGATTAGAAAACTGAAAAGAACAATTTGAGTGACTCTCATCCACAGTCACCCAGACACTCAGACGATGGCCATCTCGATTATTAAAGACCATCAGATGCTGTCCTCCTGCTGAGGGGAACTAAAAGCTCAGCTGCTGCTTCTGGGAGCTCGAGGCCAACCTAGAAGCAGCCTCCTTAGATTATCTGCCGAGGCCTGGGGAAATGTTTGGAAGAAGCTGCTGGAGGAGACTGAACTGTAACCCTATAAGGGAAAATATGCATGGCCACACTCGGGTGGTGGCTGCTTCCCTTCCCTGCCACTGGAGTGCTGGGTCCCTTCAGCACACGCCTGAGAACATGCTCCAGCAGATGAGGCCCTGCCAGGTGTGGTAACCGCCCAAGAAAAGGGCCATGTCCCAGTTGGCCTCCCGCCATGCTTCTCTTCAGTTCTAAAGATGTCACAGAAGATACAGTTACTATTCAGGGACAGCATTTGTTTCCCTCTGCAATTCTCTCTCTAAGACACAGCCCAGGGATCCTGCCTGTTAAGGAGACTAGAAATTCACCAGTGGATTGACAGCACACAGAGCAGGTACCCGTCAGGCATCATGCTGGACATTCCTGCTGAGAGACACACGGTGGTTCCTGGCTGCAAATTGCCTCCTGCCTGGGGGAAGAGACAGACTATGAGCCCCTGGGTGCAGCGTCAAGTAGAATGGAACGAGGGTATTTTGGGGGGATTTTTTGTGGGGAGGTTAGCAGTTCTTATGTCCTTGACCCCAGTCTGTGTTCAGTGACTACCATTCCATCCAGCATAGGGTGCTGGGTTTCAGGGCTGGAGTGTCTGACAAAGGCGGGGCTCCCTGCACAGAGAGTTCCTCCTCAGCCTGTGCCGCAGGCCAGTCACCTGCTGTTTTTAATCTCATTTCTGCCACCTGTTTCAGAGGATAAGATCATGAGGGGCCCATGAGGAAAGAACTTGAAAAATGCTCAGGTTTTAGGAGGGCACTAGTTAGTGTGTATGCAGTCCTCTGGCCAGGGTCCAGCAGGAAGAGTGGACTGCACCCTTGAGCAAGGCTTTCAGTCCTCTAAGGGAAACACTTTCAACGGAAGAATTAATTGCTCAGATCGGATTGATCCTTGATGTGTCTATGAGGCATTTCCTTAATTGCTAATTGAGGTGGGAGGCCCAGCCCACCATGGACAGTGCCATTCCCAGGTAGGGCTATGTAAGCAAGGTGGGAGTTGCCATAGCTAGGTGGGTGAACCTGGGCCGTGTAAGAAAGGCAGCTGAGTAAGCCAGAGAGAGCGAGCCAGTAAGCAGTGTTCCTCCATGGTCTCTGCTTCAGTTCTTGCCTTGGCTTCCCTTGGTGAGGGACTGGAAGGCATAAAATGAAATAAATCCTTTCCTCCCCAAGATGCTTTCGATTATGGTATTTATCACAACAGTAGAAAGCAAGCCGGGACTGGCGAATTGGACATCTTTCCAGTAGACCCTTTTTTGAAGAAGGATTTGCAAAGTGCTGAGCAAAGCTCAGCTGGAGGGTTGGTCTTAAAGGACGTGACTGTGGAGCTAAACGTTCAGTGTTGTGGTGATCGGGTTCTTTGTTATCTCAGAAGAGTTAATGTCTCTTAGGCAGAGAGCAGAATTCAGTATGAAGGGAGGGCTGGAAGGATTCCTCCCCAGTCTGCCTGCTGCAACTCGTGGTTGGGCTCCTGTTTTTACCTGAGTGCCTTTGGCCAGGACTCTCTCCTCCTATCTCCAGGTGGTGAGGCAGTGCCTGTCTCAGGGCTGAAGCAGGGGGCTCCAGCAAGCATGGGCACACTCATTCCCATGGCCCCCCAGAACCATGGCCTTTCCTAGTGAGCCAGGCAGGCCATGAGCTCAGGTGGTCAGGTGGTCAGTGTTTAGCATCTGGGTTCTGAGAGGGGCCTTCTTGGTGTTTGCCCAGGGGTTACCTGAATCATTCACCCTTCTCACTGTCATGCACAGTGGCTTCTCCAGGTCACAGTGGGATTCTTGCTTCAGCCGTGTGCGCCCTGACTCTTCCAGCCCCGTCTCCCTTCACCACGAGACCTGACTGTTGTCCCTGTGAAGTACTGTGCCCCCACCCCCTGGTGTCTTATAGATGACCCAGACATATCAAGTATTTGCTGTGAACTGAACGAGATGCCACGTGCCCTCACAGTGACTCGGGTAGGCACAGTTTGCCTTTCCTGTAAGAGCTATCAGTGAATGTCCTATGCCATTCCTTGAGTGACATTCCAGTGCTTTCTGTGTGGACTGTGCTTTAGGTTCCTAGAGGTAAGCAAAGAATAAACTGGCTCTCGCCAGCCGATGAGGCTTTGCCCACTGTGCTATGCCATTGGTCCATAGCTAAGAGTTTGGAGATATTTGTTAATTTATTAAACACCAGTCAGCATCACATAGAAACACGCATTAGACAGGTTTAGGAAAAATGTCTCCACTTACCGCAACAAGACAAGTAGAGACATTGCTCACTGCTTTTGCTGGTCTGCTTGACATCGGGTTCAGTGGAAGACAGCTGAGTTCTCATCTATATCCAGACTGAGGGGAGGATGCCTTTAAGGTGGAAGTGCCCTCAGTTGGCTAGATAGCCAGGAAAGAGGGTTTTCAGAGGCCTTTACAGAAAATGGTGACCGCTCTCTTTGCGCTAGAAGCTTGGTGACTGCATTTCTGATGCTATCTGGCTCTGGACGACAGGAGACACTGTCAGGTCATGTCGCATTTCAGGTGGTCCGTCGCCGGCACTTGCTGTACAGTACCTGAGCTGCACAGATCTTTCACTGTGGACAGGTGACATTGTGTGGCACCCAAATGTAATGTTTCTCAGAATCACTCTGAATCACTCAGAATCACTCAGAATCACTCAGTCTTGGGGGCTGTTGCATTCACAGTGGCTGACATAGACTTCAAAATTCTTAATGGAGCCTCAAAAAGGTCATGGAAGAAAAACCTATCAGTTGTTTCTTTAGAAGTAATGAGTGCAGTTATCTTGTTTCTGAGATGTGTCTGGAAAGTGCTGAATGGGTAGGCCTGGGATGTGGCTCAGTGCATGCCCACAACACAGGAGGCTCTGGCTAGTGGCTGAGAAAAAAAGAAAGTGTGAATGAATAGTTGTAGCCAGCCTGTTATTCATTCAAGTTAGGTGACAGGGGGCTCCAGGCTCTTTAGTGTCTTCTCCAGACCAGCATGCTGCCACCTGCAGAGGGGCTTCCTGAGCTACAGCAGGGGAAAGGGCCAGTCCCAAGGGTTGAGACTTGATACAAGCAATGGTTTTTACTACCTGAGTAGTGTCAAGAATGTTTTGGGCTGGAGAGATGGCTCAGAGGTTAAGAGCACTGACTGTTCTTCCAGAGGTCCTGAGTTCAATTCCCAGCAACCACATGGTGGCTCACAACCATCTACAGTGAGATCTGGTGCCCTCTTCTGGTCTGCAGTCATACATGCAGACAGAACACTGTATACATAATAAATAAGTAAATATTTTTTTTTTTTTAAAAAAAGAATGTTTCAAGGGTGCTCTTCAGGGAGAGTGGTTCTCAACTGTGAAGAACACCATGCCACTCATGAGGCTAGGTGCCAGTGCTTGAGGCTAGGTGCCAGCATTTGAAGCTTAGTGTCAGTACTTGAGGCTAGGTGCCAGCATTTGAAGCTTAGTGTCAGTACTTGAGGCTAGGTGCCAGTGCTTGAGGCTAGGTGCTAGTACTTGAAGCTTAGTGTCAGTACTTGAGGCTAGGTGCCAGTGCTTGAGGCTAGGTGCTAGTCCTTGAAGCTTAGTGTCAGTACTTGAGGCTAGGTGCCAGTACTTGAGGCTAGGTGCTAGTACTTGAAGCTTAGTGTCAGTACTTGAGG
>CABHPQ010138133.1:5691-16569 GCA_902168405.1 Peromyscus aztecus
CTTCCCCTGCACCTGTGTCTTCCTTCCCCTGCACCTGTGTCTTCCCCTGCACCTGCTGGGGATGCTGTGAATGTGTTGCTCTGATAGATTGATAAATAAAATGCTGGTTGGCCAGTAGCCAGGCAGGAAGTATAGTGTAGGCGGGATAAGGAGAGAGGAGAATTCTGGGAAGTGGAAGGCTGAGTCAGGAGATGTTGCTAGCCACTGCTATGAGGAGCAGGATGTAAAGTACCGGTAAGCCACGAGCCACATGGTAAGGTATAGATTTATAGAAATGGGTTAATTTAAGATATAAGAACTAGATAGCAAGAAGCCTGAGTCACACGGTCATACAGTTTATAAATAATATAAGTATCTGTGTGTTTATTTGGGTCTGAGCGGCTGTGGAAATGCAAGGATTCAGGAGCCAGGTGGACACAAGAAAACTTCAGCTACATGCACCTGTGTCTTCCCTGGACCTGAGTCTTCCCCTGCACCTGTGTCTTCCCCTGCACCTGTGTCTTCCCCTGCACCTGTGTCTTCCCTTGCACCTGTGTCTTCCCTGGACCTGAGTCTTCCCCTGCACCTGTATCTTCCCCTGGACCTGTGGCTTCATTTTCACCCATGTCTTCCCCTTGGTGACTATGTGTCTATGTCTTCACCTGGCATTTTCCTGAGTGTTTTGTGTCTGCCAATGGTTCTTTCTTGCAAGAATTAAAGTCATCTATAGGTCAAGGACTTTCTTAATGATCTCTTCTTAACTTGATTACATCTACAAAGACTGTGTCAATTAAGACAACTCACACTGCCACAGGTACTTCCATTAGGAGAGCAACAGCTCTTTCTCCATAACACAAACCTCATCTCTCTACTTATAACGTGCACTTACAAGAAAAAAAAAATCAAAAAAAAATCAAATCTTTCCTTGATTTTTTTTTTTTTTTTTGCTTTCCATGGCTTCTCAGTGGAGATAGACAGATTCCTAAGATATTTACCTTGTCAAGGATGAATTCTACTGGATACTCGATTTCTAGCCTTTTAATAGTCATGTGACCTTGTTGACTCCATGCAAGCTCACCAACAGATGAAGCTCTGCTAAAAAAAAAAAAAAAAAAAAAAAAAAGAAAAGAAAAGAAATTACGTTTATTCTAAATTCTTACTTGGGATTCCTTTCTTTCTAAAATGTTCAGCGAAGCTGCTTTGCCCTCAGTGGAACTGAAACAAGAGAAAACATGGATTTTTCCCAGGCTCTTGTTTCACACAGACCCTAGGGAGCTGGGGCAGTTGCTAAGGAAGAGCATTGCTGTTCTTTCCCAGGCAGGGGGTGCAAAGCTTGCTGAATCTTCAACATCTGAGTTGGCAGCTCGGGACATTTTCACCTGTCTCCGCTCCTCTGGGCACAGATTCCTGCCACTAGACTGCTGGGGTAGCCAGACTAAGATCTTTTTAAAGGTTAGCAACTTTGTTGCCATCTGTCTTTCTCTGGGTATGTGTGCTCCTCATGATTCTGTAGGATGTGCAAATTTGGAACTTCCTGGGGACAGTGCTGAGGGGACAAACTGAAGCTGTGGTTCTAAGTCACCCAGGGATGCAGGAGCACAAGAAACTAATGGCTGCATGGCTGCTGGAAAGAGCTGTGGAGTGTCAGCCAATGGCATGAGTGTCTAGGCTCAAATCTTACAGCTTTATGGGACAGATTGGTTCAAATTCTTGATTGTTCTCTAGGAAATTTGAGGACTGTGAAACATAAGTGCTTTCCCCAAGGTCATGCAGCCAAGAAAAGGTGAATCTGACCGAGGCACTCAAGTCTCCTGACCCCCAGTACAGTTCAATAAACTAATGAACTGGTACATTTTATAGAGCTTTCAAAAAGTGCTTTCAAACACATTTTATCTTTTCCCCCCAAAAATGTAGTAATAAGGGAATTGATTTGACTCCATCAAGAATCACCCAACCTGCAGCCTATGTCCTTCTTCCAAACCTATCTGGATTTAATTCTGCAAACATTCTCTTTCCATTTGTATGTGCTTACATGTTTTCCCTGTGCCTCGTATTCTGTGTGGGGTTAGCAAAGTTCAGAACTAGTTTCTCACTAAATGGTTTCTGCTGTGCTATCATAGTCACAAACCAAAACAAAGGTATGTGACATTTTGTTAAAAACAAGGTGTTGCAATGACAAGCATTTACCCCCTAGGACTTGGACAATCAATAATTACTTGCTCCCTTGTAAGAAACTGTAGATAAAGTTTCCGTCAGTGGGCAATGCTCCTTGAATTTATGAATGTTGGAGGTTATTCATATAAAAGAAAGAAAAAAGATGTTGGCTCAGCATTTAGACTAGTGGCTTCTATATTCCCAATATGAGGCTCACGGATGGAAGCAAACATGTGGGTCAGAGAAACAGTAGTACCATGTTGAGGGATCTTACATCTCTGTGTCATCTGATTGTAAGAGGACCCATGATTGTGAACACTTTTCTGTAGAACCTGAAAAAACTATAAAAAAAAAAATAATCGTTGGTCAACTATTCATTCTTATACACCAGTCATGTGCCAGCTACTTCCTGCCTCGGGCTTTTTATCTCCTTTGGTCTCCAACCCTATTAGACAGAAATTAACCCATTTTTTTTCTTTTCAGATTGTGAAACCATGACTTCATGTGTTATAGTAGTTTACACAAAACATACAGCTCCTGTGTGCCTCAGATCTGTGAGATTCCAGGCATTACTGTCATGGGGGTCTCCGTAGGAGAAGCTGAGCCTAGAGTTCATGGGCCAAATCCAAGTGCAGCTCCCACCAATGGTGTCAAATAAAATGATTTGGGTGAAGACTCTCAGTCATTATGTCCTTTCTGAGAGTCCCTTAGCCAATGATGTTCTGCTTTGGGTGTGCTTTAAGTATCCCTCAAGGGTTTGCTGTGATTGAAAGCTTGATTCACAGGGAGGCAGTTTGGGGAGGTGATGGGATCATTAAGAGGTAGCATGCAGTGGGAGGGTTCTTGGGGTCAGTGAAGATTGACCTATAAGGACAATGGCACCAACCACTAGCTCGCTCTCTTTCCTGGCTGAAAACATAATCTTGCTTAGTTGATTGAAGACTATCATATTTTGTGTGTCTATTTGCTTCACAAATGATTGATGAGATATATTTATATCACAGTTTCTTGAAAGAAATAGTATCTCAGGTTTGTATGGTTGCTGGTTGTTTAGGGAAGGTCCGAGTCTAACACAATGTTTACACCTCTCAACTGACCTATTCCGATAATTTTCAGATATATATGAACTAGGTAAGTTTATAACTTAGTGGTCTTAGAGTCTATAAATCCTGACTTTAGATAATGGAATTGTCACTGTAGATTTTTTCCCTTTGAGTTTGATGGTCAGGGTGGGACATACACTGAGATAAGTCAAGTTATGTCTAAACCACTCACCTAAACCATTGTCGAATTCTATGGAGCATAGGCTCAGAATCATTTACACCTCAGATAAAGAACGCTTCATCTTTAGTTTGCATAGGTTGGCTGAGGACAAAGAATGGCCCAACCTGTGACTCCAAAAAGCATCTTTCAAAACAAAGCACATCTCTTGACGTTTTCACTACCACTGTGCGGGCTCATCTTATTCTTTACCAAAGGAAAAGCTCTTTCAACGATGAAAGTAGGAAAGCATCGATTTTTCTTTGTTATGTCTTTCTTTTGTTTCCATTTTATCAAATGCCATCTGGAAAACATGGAGAAATGTACTGTATGTGATATATGAACTTGTTTCATAGCATCATTGGGAAGAAGAGGGAGCTAAAAGCACAGTAAAGGGAAAATTATAGGATGAGCGGGTGGCTTTTAACAAGCTAATGATAGGACCATCAGCAAGTTCAGGGCACTCCCCGACATCGCATGTGCCTTCAGCTGTTTTTGTTTGATGGTTTGTTGGGTGTTTAGGATTTATGCATGCATGTTTTTGAGAGCACAGATAGATACCATAGTAATTAGAGTCAGGCTGGCTTTATCATTGCTATAGAATGTGTACAGAGTGAATATATTATAGGCAAGTGGGGCTAGAGATTAATTTATGCTCCCTCCACAATTTACATGAGAGGTTTTTTTTTTTTTTTTTTTTTTTTTTTTTTCCCCCAAAGTCATCTTATTTTAACCCAAGTCTCTCCTGGGAAATGGAAGAAAAACAAGTGGTCCTCAGTAAGAGCTCTGCTTTTCCAAGTGTGCCTCTAATGGGTGTCATAATAAGAGCTAAGTGATGTCTGAGAAATTACATTTCACAATGGCAACAACATGGGGGTGATAGGACAACTGAATAATATTTAATTGTTCTTGAGCCATGTGCCCACCTAGAAGGACCTGTGTCTTCTGAATTACTCTTTTAGAGCTGATGTCTTTTTGGGGCATTTGTTGTTTGTATTCTGGGCTGCTTTGGGGTTGGCCCTGGGCAGAGTTCCTGCCCATTAGTTCAGAGAATTCTTAGGAGGTATTTGGATCAGCTGGTGCCCTGCTGAGGGAGCTGCTGAGTTTAGCATGGAATTGACGAACTGACACAGTTTCATGATATGTTTGTGCCAAGGCTTTGGTGCTGTTTCTCAGTGAAGTCAGCATTCTTGGAGTAAGAGTTGACCAAATATTTGCTTGTTACCCACTTTGTAAGATGCTTTCTAGATTTCAGCTTCCTTTACTACTCGACATTTAAAATTTTCACTAATGACATCTTGTAATATGCTTTATTGGTGCTTTGTATCTCATAGTTTAGAATTTTTTTTAAAGCTTTCCTTTCATCAGTGTGTGTGTGTATAGAGGGGTGGTAGTTCTTGTGGAGGTCAGAGGAAGTCATGGGATCCCCTAGAGCTGGAGTTACAGATGGTTGTGGGTGACCAGGTATGGGTGCTGAGAACTGAACTCAGATTCTGTATAAGAGCTAAATGTGATATTGACCACTGGGCATCTACCTGGCCCAATGGTTCTCAACCTGTAGGGCACCACCCTTTTGCCAAACCTCAATCTCCAAAAACATTTACATTATAATTCATATCAGTAGCAAAATTACACTTATAAAATAGCAATAAAAATATTTTCATGGCTGGGGATCACCACAACCTGAAGAACTAACTGTATTAAAGGGTCGCAGCACTCAGAAGGCTGAGGACCACTGCTCTAGCCCATTGAGAAACTGAATTATACTCAAAGAAGTTTACTTTTGTTAACTGCTAATTTTAATAACGTGCTTCTTGCATGTAGCGCTCACAAGTACTCTTTACTGAGATAATGGCATTTGTTGGGTTGGTTAAATTAATTTTTCATTAATCCAAGGAGATATTGGGTTTAAATGGATTTCTCTCTATGATTTTTAAAGGATTTATTTTTATTGTATGTTTGTGTGTGTTTTGCCTGTATAGATGTATGTGTATCACATGTGTACATTGCCTGTGGAATCCAGATGAGTACATCAAATCTCCTGGAACTGGGATTATAAACAGTTGTGAGCTGCTATATGAGTACTGGGAATCCAACCTGGGTCCTGTGCAGAAGCAGCAAGTGCTCTTAACCTCTGAGCATCTCCCTAGCTCCCTGTCTAGATTTTTTTAATAAGAATCCTGTAGACCCTCGTCTCTTTGGTTTTTTCTTTCCATGGTTCACTTATCCACAGTCAACTTTTATTACACAACACAATTATTAATGCTCTATTTTGATACTAGCCATTATTATAACTCTTACTATCCTTAGTTTATAAATTAAACACTGTCTAGGATATATGGGGGAATATACGATTAAAGAAAATATTGTACATAAATACAGTTTCATACTATCGTTGGTTTCGGGTGTCCACAGAGAGAATTTTTTAACATGTCCCCTGTGAATTGAGTGAATGCGATAATGCTATTTCCCCTACTTATCTTTGAAGAATTGCTGTCTGTTTGAAATTCTAAAACTATTATAGTAAGGAAAGAGCTTCACTTTGATGAAAAAATTACAGTAGATTAAAATTGGTCCCCAACCATAGCTAGAGGCTGGCTCTGTAGGGGAATCAGGGAGATGAGTAAGGTCCACATTCCAGGTGTCTTACCTCCCTGAACGAGTGCAGGAGAGAATTACTCAATTGATTTAGCCTTTGTTTTCTTTGTACAACATTAGTTCCTTTCTCTATTGCATTAGGTTGATGTGAAGATTGAGAAAACAAATGCTATGGCACAGGAGGTGTATTCCATCAGCATTAGCATCCTTCTTCTAAGAAGTATTCTGGTGTGCTTGAAAGTGAATGGAAAGCAGCTTCCCCAAGAGAAGGTTCTAGGGTGCACTAAACCTCTCTCTCTCTCTCTCTCTCTCTCTCTCTCTCTCTCTCCCTCCCTCCCACCGTCTCCCCTTCCCTTGTCTCTTACAAACACACACACCGTGCCCCACATTTCTCATTATCTATCTATGAAGTCAAATATTCCATGTTGGTGGTCTGTTTTCTTAGATGATGGAATAAGATTCCAGAACTGATTAATAATAGTCATTTCTCCTGGGAGTTAAAGTTCAGGGCCCCATATAAGTCAGGAACCCTACCCTAGTTGTATGGTCGATGACACAGAAGTGTGTCACTTCTGAACAAAAGCTGGTAGAGCTGGTTGGTGCCTTATCACAGGTCCCTTGGCCATACCCCAAAGCAAGACTTGAGTCAGCAGCAGACCACTTCCATAGTGAGGATCTGCATTCCAAACAGAGCTTTCTTGCTCCCAGTTTACATTGGCCATGGAATGGAAATAATTCTTTGCAGCTTTGAATAATGGAGATTTGAGGGCTTGTCTGGACATCATGCCTGATCCAGATGACACCATGTTTTAGGCCTTTAGGGAATGTCACTGAAATTCAGGTGGTCCTGGGGGTGGGGCTAGCAATCTCAGCCTTCATCATTTAATGTCAGGACAGGATAGGGTTCAAAGACAGAGAAAGCAGTGATTAGTCTGAGCATGACATATACAATGAATTTATTTTTAACATGTTCTCATTATTAACCTACATTAAAGTTGTAATATTTTCACACATGCATATCATGTACCTTGGTCATATTCCCCCTCCTTGCTACCCTCCATCACCCTCCCACTCTGATCTTCCTTTTCTTTTCCAGTAGTTCCTTCATATCATATTCATCCCCTAGATTCCATATATGACCAAAAAAAAACCATGCAAAATACTTATCTGAGTCTAGTCTACTTTATTTCACTCAACACCATGGTCTCCAGTTCTGTCCATCGATATCCAAATGCCCATGCCAATGACATGATTTCATTCTTCTTTATTATGGCTGAATAATGCTCTATGATGCATCTGTGCCACATTGTTTTACTCATTCGTCTGTTGATGAGCCCTTAGGTAGATCCAAAGCTTGGCTGTTGCGAATGGCGTGGTCCTAAGCTGGGATCTGCCTGTATTTCTAGTGCACAGTATTGGATATAGAGCTATACGTATGCACCAACTCTCGGTTTTTTGAAGCATCTTCTGATTGATTAGATAAAAGGAATTTCAAGGACAGACGTTCTAAAGGAAAACACAAGTGACTGTCTCAAATGTCTTAGGAGAAGTCTTTCTCAGCACTATCCGTGCAGTGAGAAACAGGGCTATCTATGTAAGAGAAACCATTAAGAAGCACAGATTTTTTTTTTAAAAGTGTTCCTCGGAATGAGTAAGAAAATAGCCTATTAGCTTAATTCTATTGTTGTATCCAAAACAAAGCCTTTGTCCAGTGATTCTCAAACTCTCATTGCCTGGAGAGGTTGCTGAAATGGATTGCTGGGTCCCACATCCAGAGTTTCCAGTTTGGAAATCTGGAGTAGGGCCCCTAAACTGGTGTTCCCAGTAGGTATCAAGGTGATGCCCATGCTGTTGCTCCATAGGCCATCCTTTGAGAAGCACCACCTGTATCCCAGCAGGTGCACTAAATACATTTTCCTTAAAAGGAGTAAAAGTAGCCTTTAATCCTAGCACTTGTGAGGCAGAGCCAGGCAGATCTCTGTGAGTTTGAGGCCAGCCTGGTCTACAGAGCAAGATCTGACAGGCACCAAAATTACACAGAGAAACCCTGTCTTGAAAAACCAAAAAAAAAAAAAGTGTAAAAGTAACCGAAGGAGGCATGCATTCTGCTCATTGAGGATGTGGCCCTTGCTCATGTGGAAGTGAGGAATTCTTTTTCTTCTCTGAAAACAGGCACCCTCTCAGACGACACTTAGGCAGGCTGGCCAACCCTATGTATGCTTCCTGCTCAGGAACTACTGCCACAGAGAAAAAAACATCCCACAGCATCCATCTACATTATTGGAAGATGTGTCTCAGTGGCATGTTTGATGCCTGATAAGGATGAACAAGTAACTTGCTGAAGCTTATGAAATTTTAGGCATGAAAACTGAGAGCATTTAGGGGAAGAAGAGGTGTTTCCTTTCATCCACAGACCACATGATACAATCAATGAAATCCCCAGAACTGGAGTGCATCAAAAAAACATGCTGTTGTGAAGTCCAGGAAGGCTGGACTGTGGGTATCCAGACCTCTGTATAAGCAGATTGAGTTTACATTCCAGAAGGATGAAAATGCCATGGAGGTTTCTCTCCCAGTTCAGCAAGGGAAGGAACCACAGAATCTGTGAAAACATTTAGGAGGCTTTCATGACCATTACAGGCCTGCAGGTTCTGTCATTTGTGGTCTGGGCACCCAAAAGAAAGGGTCACCTAGGTTTTCACAGTCGTTAAGAGCCATGTAGAAACAGGAAATGAGCTACCTATTAAAAATCAGAGAATGCTGTCAAAATAATTTAAAAAATCACAAAGTTAATTCTGAGTTTCACAAGACACAGTTAGTGTGCAGTGGTCTAACATAATTTCACAGCCTCTTTGAAAAACAAAGAAATATGTGAACCTGTGAGTCTGCCAGTCATGCCACTTTTTATGGGGACAGCAGTGGTGAACCAGGTAAAGGAACTCGATATTTCTGGGTAGAAATTAATTCTCTTCATAGATAGAGGATAGTTTTGCATCTTTTTTAGTGATTTTCATTCTTGTGTCACCTCAGAGTTTCCTGAGGTTATGGAACAGATTGTGTAAATTGGACTTGCATATAAAGAGACTCTGAGAAAGACTTTTATGTGGATAACAGCTTATTCTGGAGAGCAGTCCAAATCTTCACAGGACAGTCTCCCTTTGTCCCTTAAAGAAGGAGAATAACCAACTGGCATATTGTTACTTGACATAATAATCCATTGTGGCAATAATCAACCAAGGATGAGACCTTCTTTAAGACTGTGTCTTGTGGATGAAGGGACAGCCAAGAAAGATGAAGTAAAGTCAACTAAGGAGTATAGATAGAGCTTAAATGGAAGGATCTCCCAGGCCTTGGTGGCCTTTCCAGAGAGTGAACTCCCGGCTCCTTTAAGTACAACAGTGAGTTTCACAAAGTTTAATGGCTTACTTAAAAAAAATAACTGAGAACCAAAATCAGTTCTATGGGTTCCTAGTATGATTCATTAGCACTCTGCAAGGGAACACAAAAAGTCTTGTTGCCAAATGTATTTTTATGCTCAAGGCTACATCCTTCATCAAAAATACTCAAGTAGTATTTTATAATCATTAATAGAATAGACAAATATACTAGTGGATTCAATATAGAATTATTATTATACTGAAATTTTCTTCTGATTTTAAAATGAATGTAATTATGTAGGCTCCTGAATCCACTGGGAACCTAAATATTGTGGCTACTAAGCCTGATGGGTGACATTGCCTTGGCCTGCTTGCCTGGAAACTTAAATAAGAAAGAGAGGAAGCAAGCAAGCAACCAAAGCCTCAGACTGGCTTGTTGGAGCCAGGTCTGTCTACAAGACACCAAGATACAGGAAGCAGAGGCTAATACGTGAATTAGCCCAGCTGTATCAGCCCAGTAAGAGTAGAATACCTCAGCCAAGGTGGTGATGATACCATAGGAAGGCAGAACCGAATGACTAGAATTAGATGGCATTGAGATTTAACGCAGTTTGTTAAACTGCAATAGCCAGTTAGCATATAAAATGCAAGCATTAGAGAGCTGGGGTAGTTTGCACAGTGCGATGTAAAAACACTGGGAAGTCATAAGCATGGAAACACAGGCTGAGTCTCATTCAACAAAGATCATTCTGCCATGGAGCAGGGATTGGAAGAACCTATAGTAGAGGACAGGAATCCAGTTGTGAAAGTTTGCAATAGTCAGAGAAAAGGAAAGATAGTGGTCATAAGGCCTGGGCATTGAAGAGAAGCAGAGATGGAAAGAGAGGGTTGGGGGTCAGGCTATTTTTAAACTCTCGACTGGGTCCTATGAGCAATGTGAGAGACTAACCTGCTTCACCTTCCTTTGGAGGGGAAGAAACAGACTGCTTCTGGAGATAGGATGAGGGCTTGGGTTAACTAGCAAATTTTCTGATCACACCTAGAAAATCTTGAGTGTTCCTAAACCCACTAACAGCAGATTCAATTCTGAAGTCTGTTTGTGGGAATCTAGAATTACGGCAGAGCAGATGGCTGTAAGACTGTGATGTGGCCACATTTTGTGGGTTACATTTTAACAGGACAATGGTTGGGCTTTGTAAGCTCATCTGCTTTATGTTCTCCTGAAAATTCCTCACCCATCTCTCTACTTCCTTTCCATTTTGGTAATTCGCAACACTTTTCTTTTCTACCCAAGAAAATCTGCTTGTAGAAAGTGGCAGATCTTGAAGGAAGGGATTTCTTGGTTCCCCTCAGTTTAACCAAAGAAATGTTCCTACACAACCACACCCTGATTGCATCTGCCGCAACATGCAATTAGAACATCTCGTTTCTGTACAAGACTCAAAGGAACACTTCACAAATGGATTTTAATTCATTTCCTACAGGCTGCTGGGCTGGCTGTTGTTAGTGG
>CABHPQ010138134.1:0-14743 GCA_902168405.1 Peromyscus aztecus
CTCCTCTTCTTCTTCCTCCTCCTCCTCTTCCTTTGAAAGACAGAGCATAAAGTTGGGTGGGGGTGGAGGTGGGGATGATCTGGGAAGAGATGGGAGAGGAGAAAAACATGATCAAAATATATTGCACAAAAAATTCGAAAATGAAACAACAACAACAAAAACCATCTCAGGGCTGGAAAGATGGCTCAGTGGGCAAGGCTGCTCGTTATACAAACATGGTAACCTAAATTCAGATCCACCCACATAAAAAGTCAGGCATCGGGCTGTACAGATGCCTCAGCTGGTGAAGATGCCTTTTGTCAAGCTTGATGAATTGAGAACTGACTCTTGCAAGTTGTCCTCTGACTTCCACATGCGTGCTATGGCATACATATTCACACACACATACACACATAAGCACACAAATAAATAAATTTTTAATAAAAAAAATTAAGCCAGGGGCTGGAGAGATGATTCAGCTTAAGGTAAGAGCACTGGCTGCTCTTCCAGAGGACCCGAGTTCCATTCCCAGCACCCACATGGTGGTTTACAACCATCTGTAACTCCAATTCTGATGCCTTCTTCTGGCCTTCACAGACATTGCATGCACCTGGTGCACAGACATTCATGCACATAAACATAAATAATTGTTTTCTTAATTTAAGCCAAGCATGGCCTTGCGCATACCTGTAAGCCCACGCAGTGTGGGGCAGAAACAAGAGGATTGCTGAAGTCTGCTGGCTGCCAGCCTAGCTCCAGATTTAGTGAGAGACCCTGCCTGAAAGGAAGGAGGTAGAGAGTGGTAGAACAGGTGGAGCAGGACATCCAAAACACACCTCTGGCTTCTGCATACACCAAATGCACACACACACACACACACACACACACACACACACGGGGTGGGGGGAGAGAGGGAGGGAGAGAGAGAGAGAGAGAGAGAGTCTAAGTAAGCATGGTGGCTCACACTTGGAATCTTAGTACTTAGAAAGCAGGAGCAGGAATATTTCTGTTCCAGGTCAGCTAGAGGTGCATAGCAAGAATAGCTATTGATCCTTGCTGCTGTGATGCCCAGTGAGTGGCATACACCTGCTGCTAAGCTGGCCTTACCCTCCCAAAGAAGCATAGTCATCTGAGGTTGCCCACTCTGTTTGGTATATCGGACCCCACCGAGTGATCCGATACTGCCTGTCGAGTTACATGTATTGGGCTGATACTGTTTCTTTTCACAACATGAACTGCTCTAAGAATCTATCTGGTGCGTCCCACAAATCTCCAAACTGAGCTCTGTTTCTCCTACCTCCACCTGGCTGTCTTTGCTTCCCAACTCCCCATGCTAAGCCTGTGCTCTCCTGTCGAGCTCTCTTCTCCATTCCTTGGCACTTCCTATTCTTAGTGGCAACTTGAATGATTTCTCTGTACCCCAGTCACTCTGAGTAACTGTCAGCTGCCCCCAAGTGGCTCCCTGCTGCCTCAGATGTTGGAACTGACTAACAAAATGCAGAAACTTGTTTTCAGTTACTGTCCATGATATGTGGCTCCACTGTAGCCAGCCTTTTTGTTTGCTTCTGAAATGCTCTATGCTCTCTACCCATTTCTCCCAATGCTGTTTCTTCCACCTGCAGATTGTCTTGGTTTTCTTCCTCTGTATACTTTGTCTTTCTAGAGGTCTCCAGGTGCACAATTTCTGTCTTATTTCCTTCCTTTCTTCTTCCTAGGACTGGGGATTGAACCCAGGACCTTCTGCATGATAGGCAGGCTTTCTATCATTGAGTCCTGACCAGTTCTTCATGTTTTATTCTGAGGCAGGAGCTCACTAAGCTGCCCAGTCTGATCTCTGCCTTGCATTCTTTCTGCCTCACATTCCTGAGCACTGAGACTAAGACAACAGGTGTGTGCTGCTCTACCTAACACGGTTTTTATTTTCTTGTCTCTTCTCTCTGGTAGTCAGAAAGACTTATCAGTCAGCCATTGTGGAGCATTGTTTTTTTAATTATTGCTAATTGATGTAGGAGGTCCAGTCCACTGTGGGTGGTGCCATCCCTAGGCAGCTGAGTAAACCATAGGGAGCAAGCCAGTAAGCAATGTTTCTTTATTGCTTTCTGACTCAAGATCCCAGCTCAAGTCCTAAGTGCTTCTCTCAGTGATGGACTGTGGTAGAGATGTGTAAGCCAAGTAAACCCTTGCCTCCCAAAGTTGTTTTCGGTCAAAGTTTTATCACAGCCACAGAGAAACAACCTAGAACAGAGACCATGCCCAGGAAAATTTTACATGTTTTATGGTGAATTGGGATTGAAGATGATTTTCAAGTATATATTTTTAAATATCTCAAATGAAATTTAGTAAGTGCATAAAGTTGTGGGGTACCCACCAGAAAAGACTGTTCAGACATGGGTTTAAGCCAATAGAAAGTCTTTATAAGCCAGCCGGCAACTACACTGGGTGTTCCAGATCCCAGGATAGCACTGAGCCTTTCTCAGGGTCAGCTTTTAAGCACAAAAAAGACCATATCCTGGGTTGACATATTTCAATTAACAAGAACAGTTAGCCAGAAGCAGAACTACAGCCAAAAAGCGAGGTTAGTTTATTTAGAGACTTTCCCAGAACTGTGCTATTTGGTAGATTAGGTTTTGTTTTGGCAGGTGTTGCTGTCTGTGTGCTGAATTTTATAGCCTGAATGGTACTTCCATCATGGAGTTAGTTGTGCTACGGTCTGGGGCCCTGTTATACAGAATACCTGAAGTGAATAAACTATGATTTAAATGTGGAAGTTCTAGAGTCGATATGTTGAGATATTGTCTCAAGAAAGAGAGAGGGAAATATACAAAGCATATTTAAATAGCCAGATGTTGATTAATTGACTATTTTATGAATATCTATTCAGAACTTGTCTGCAAAAGTTACTGCATGACCACAGCAGGGCTACTGCACACATTATAGGTCTACACATTTTACATTTTTAGACAATGAATAGTCATTATCTCCATTTCATCTTTTAAAACTAAAAAGGTTTTGGAGGGTTGATGGGGCTACATATACTGTTCTTTGCCTTTATAATTTGTGGTGAGCTGAATATTAGCAGGTGCTATTACCCTGTTCTGTAGTCACTTCTCAAGGGCCTGGCCTCAAAGGAGCAAGGAATTGAAGTCTTACCTCTCTTATCTCCTACCAGATCTCCACAAAAATATGCTTGCCTGAGTAATAAGTAGGCGATAAATATGGACAAGATGTTTGTTTTCCCCGTGGACTTAATGTCGCCATGTACCATGTCCTCTTTTGCCATACTCTCCCAGGGTTGCACACCCCTCCCCTCAGGCACCACAGGACCCATGTCAGAGCACAAGGTATCCAGCTGCAGGGCTTTCCCTCCAATCTTCAGAGTGATCCAGACAGAAGTGGCTTTTATTACATTGAACAAAAGAAATTTTGATTGATTGATCCAAGAAATCAATCCAAAAAAGTATTAAGCATGTTAATCTACTTTCTTTTGATTTTTTTATTATTAAGTTTTTCAAACGTTACCTTTAATTGTTCTTTCATAGTCACAGTTGATTCTATCCAGAAACAAAGTGAAAGGCAGGTACCATGGCTCACGTTCCTAATTCCAGGGCTTGGATGGCTGAGGAGGATGGATGCAGTTTTAAGGCAGATGTGCTTCATAATGAGACGCTGGCTCAGAAAACCAAACCAGAGGGAAAAGACTGGTCTGATTTGGCACTTCCTTCTCTTGTACACTCATTGTGACACAGGCACTCGCATGTGTGAACCCCACACCTTGTACAACCAGCATTACTCCAGGGCCATCATCTTAGAGATGCCACAGGTCAGCTCAGACCTGGTGCTGACACCATGCAGGGCCTGTCGCCCGGCTGCCCTGCACATTGACTGCTAATTGTTGTCAGTCGATTACCAAGTTTTATCTAACTAGATGACAAGTGCAAAGTCCCCATGATCCTCCACTTAGATAATTCTCTAGAGAACCCTTCAAATTTCAAGGAAACACTAGATTTACCAGTTTGTTATAGTCAGATCTCAGCATCTGTACATTCAGTCAACCACAGACCAGAAACATTTGAATAGGAAGGGTACCAGGACTGAACATACAAATGATCTCAACACAGCATGAGACCTATCACACACTACCTGTACTGCATTGTAGAGATGACTGAAAGCATCTGAGGCAATGAGTGTACCTTACAAGCTTTATATAAAGAACTTCAGTACCCATGGGCTGCGAGGCCTGTGAATACTGAAGCATGATTTCTTTAAGATAATAGATGACATGATCTATAGGACAAAGTCTGGACAGGTTCTGTGTTCAGCAGTTCTGTCTCTGTGGCATTGAAAAACAGTATTCCATGGCCTGTACATGTGCTCACCTGCCCAGAACGTCCCTGTACACAATAATACAGGACTTTGGTGATGCATTGACCTGTAGGCATCATCTGCACTGATTCAATAACCAATCCCCCTCACATCTCAGGAGAACTTAGTGTAGGCTGAAAATACTAAATGTCTAACTGTGGTCTTGGGTCTCTGCTGACCAACACCACCTAGGAGCAGCTTGTGTCACTTCACCAGAACAGGAGATGTTCCTATCACCCAGAAAATTCAGAGGATTGGCCTCTGTATCAGGAACCAAGCTCCAAAGCCAGATATTAGAACCAAGGATGATGCCTTACCCCACCGCACAGGGCTCAGCATAAGCTGTAGGAGCTCTGTACCAGGTGCTCCTTCCTATTGCTGTCACATTAGCATATGCTCAATGTAATAGTTTGTATCCAGATATGTGCGAGGTGCCCCATTGGCCCTTGGGGTGGTTCAGTGACAGGACACATTTCTGTTTTGACAGGATTTATTGCTTGATAGTAGAAACAGACATTAATATGTTGCAGGTAAGGGCATCATGTAATTACAACTATCAAGAACTACTAGAAAAGAAATGATAGTTTACAACCATGTTTCTCAAACCTGCTCATCAAAATTTTGAATACTTTGGCTCCATTCTAGGAATGGATTCTAGGAATTCTTATATTTTACAAATAACAGATCTAAAAATACCCTGCTCTAATGTTTTCAAACAAAGGTTGCAGACCTAAAACTACTTATGTTTATTCTTTCAAATTTTTTAGATTTATTTATGTGTATGAGTGTTTTGGCTGCATGTATGAATATACACATGTGTGAGCTTGATGATCTTGGAGGTCAAAAGAGGGAATCAGATTTCCTGGAATTGGAGTCTGGTGGTTGTGACCCATGTGAGTGCTGTACACCCAACCAGGTGCTCGGTAAGAGCAACAAATACTCCTAACTACTGAGTCATCCCCTCAGCTCCACCTTTCCTGTTTCTTACGATGTGATACAAAGCTGGGCATGATGGTGCTCACCTGTAACTCTAGCACTTGGGAACTGAAGGAAGGAGGATTAAGGGTTCATGGCTAGCCTGGTCTGCATAAGCCCCTGTTTCAAGAAAAAGGAAACAAATCAAACAACAAACCCAAATCAAAGATGCCACAAAGCTGCATGTAGTAGCCTAGTCACTGTCCAGCCTGTTACAATCTTGCAGTATATTCAATAAACTATTATAATATAACTCCCTCCTGACAAAAAAGGAACAAAAGCCCAAAGGATAACAAATAAGAAAACGTGGCAGTTCAGGGTATGGTGGCTTCATTAGCAGTAGGGGGTCCTGAGAATCCAGGCTTTGCCCTTTGCAGCTCCACCTTCTAGCTGTCCTGAAGCTCCCTTTGAAGCTGTCTTCTTTATGTTTCTGAGTTTCACAGATTTCTATGAAGAATAGATTATTCTTATACTGAGAAAAAGTATGTATTTTGTTAAGACAAAACAATTTAAAATACTAATTGAAGAAGCAAAAGAACTGTTGTGAGTTCACTTCCAGCTTGAGCTACATAGACAACTACAGACTGGCCTAAACTATGATTAAGACTTTAATATATACATACATATATATATGAAAAATATTATGTATATATGTTTGTGTGTGGTCTTACAATGCTTTATAAAGAAACTTTTTTTTTTTTTCGAGACAGGGTTTCTCTGTGTAGCTTTGCGCCTTTCCTGGAACTCACTCTGTAGCCCAGGCTGGCCTCGAACTCACAGAGATCCACCTGCCTCTGCCTCCTGAGTGCTGGGATTAAAGGCGTGTGCCACCACTGCCTGGCATAACTGGAGAGATAGCTCAGCCATTACAGGCTAGGCTCACAACCAAAAATATAAAGAAGCTTTAAAGTTCCATTTTCTTTTCTTTATCTCCTTCTTCCTCTTTCTCCTCTCCCTCCTCCCTCTCCTTCTTCTCTTTGTTTTGAGATAAGATGTCACTCTGACCCCTGGCTGCTCTGTAACCCACTATATAGTTCAGGTAGCTAAGAAGTAATGTCTTTCCTTCCTCAACCTAGTGAACTATTGATTTATGGATTTGAGTTACCATCCAGCTAAACATTACTTTCAAAAAGCCCAAGCAGAGTGCTGGGGATGTAGCTTAATTGCTAGAGGGCTTGCTTAGCGTGCCTGAAGCCCCAGATTCAGTTCCTAGCATCATGTGATTCATCCTTGTAATCCTAGTACTTAGCATGTGGAGGCAGTTGCAAAGCTCAGAAATAGCCAGTTTGAGGCAGCCTTAACTGAGCCTACATGAGTTGTTCGTTTTAAAAATTTACAAAGCTAAGCACATTACTAATAACCAAAGCTAAAAAAAAATGTCATTTCATTATAAACCAGTCCTAGGAGCACAAGTTTGTACTCTCAGCTACACAGAGCAGAAATAGAAAGTTCAAGACCAGTTTGAGCAACTAAGTAAGACCCTGTGTCAAAATAAAAAGTAAAACGAAGCTGAGTGGTAGTGCAGGCCAATCATTTCAAGGCTTGGGAGGCAGAGGCAGGAGGATCAATGCAAGTTTTATAGTGTAAAAAAAAAGTGAGATGTGCATTTCAAAAAGTATGATTGCATAATAGAAAAGGGGACAGAAAGAATGTAAGAGGCAGAGGATGGGGAGGATGCTGTGAACTGCTGTCCTCCGGATATGACATGGTTGTTACATATTTGAGCATGTTATATATACATAACACAGCAGCCATGGTTACGCATACAAAATGTGCTCAAGATCAAGCCAGTCAATTCCAGTCCGGAGAAGGGTGGGGAGCTATTGGCAGTTGATACCTGATAGAGGAGGAGGAATCCCTTTTCTTTACAAGTGTGGCCAATGGAAGGTTGTCCATGCCCCAGTGAATGAGACCATGCCCATGTGCATGTAGGCAGCACCAACTAGTCACAGTGAGTTAGAAAATAAATGAATGAATTATAAAAGAAGGACATGAAGTTGAGAGTGGAGATGTGATGGAGATTCTGGGGAGAATTGAAAGTGAAAAATAAGGAATAGATATGACCAAAATATATTTTATGCACATATGAAAATTTTAAAGAATAGATTCAATTTTTAAAAGTGCAACTGCAATATAAAGACACACATGACTTGCTAATGAGGCCTCCTCTATTGGAGGCTAAGCCAAAGCTGAGTGGGTCAAACATGAACTTTCTAAAGACCTACGGTGTATGCAGTGAATCTTAAAGAATGTGAGATTCTCAGAGCAGAGAGTAAATATTTTCCATGTCATCTTTTCTGGATAAGGGAAGTAAAAAGAACATTCAAACAAAGAAAATGAAGGACTTTCAGAAAGTGTTATGTCTAGGAAACAAAACCCAGTTGGTAGCAGACATTGCCTGGCAACATAGAATTCCACAAACATTTAAATCCATAGATCATCAGTTTTGGCAAACACAAATTTGAATGTGAAGAAATTTCCACCAACTTTTATAAGCAATCTTCAAAGACTTTCAAACAGTCCTTTAGAATGAAGGCTCCTAAGATTACCAGCTGGTTAGAAGCTAGGATTTCCTTCTTTGTCTGAAATTCTGGTAGGCCAAGATTTCCCTTCTTGGCTTATGTAGAAATATTGCCTGAGGTTGGGTCCAGCCCAGCCTGCCTGGCCTGTGAAGGCCCTGGGAGCCACCCCCAGCACAGGTAAGGGAGGTGCTAGTTTTTCAAAGTTGTGTGGACTTTGAAACTGAGGAAGGATTGTGGGCTGCTGCACTATTCCCATTCCTCAAGTGACATGTAACACCCGTCTCCTCTCTTCTGAGTGGTCTTTGTTTGTCTGTTTACCTTTTTGACACAGGCTCTCAGTATGTAGCTCTGGCTTACTCAGAACTCACTATGTAGACCGGACTGGCTTTAAACTCACATAGATCCACCTGCTTCTGCTTTGAGTGCTGGAGTTAATGGTGTGATTCACCACTCCTGACTCTCCTCCAACAGTTTTAGACTGTATTGATTGAACCTAGGACCTAGTACGGTAGGCAAGTTCTACCACTGAGCCATACCCCTAGCCCTTTCTTAAAGACATCATTGTTTGAACTCACTCCGGAGCCCAGGCTGGCCTTTAACTTATGACCCTCCTGACCAAACCTACTGAATAGTTGGCATTGCAGATTACAGGCCTGCACCACCATGTCTGGCTTTCTTCTTTTTTTCTTCCTTTCTTTCTTTCTTTCTTTCTTTCTTTCTCTCTCTCTCTCTCTCTCTCTCTCTCTCTCTCTCTCTCTCTCTCTTTCTTTTAAAACATAATGTCTGAGCCTAGGAACTGTAGCCATGTGGTTAGATTCTCCAGAAGGTAATGTATGGTAAATGCTTTTTCAAATATGTTGAAAATGTATCATCCAGACACCTTGGAGATTAAGGATAACCCTGAAGGTCACTGACCTCCATGTGTTAACAACAGCATGCCAGCTTAGCCTTTTCATTTTCACAATCCTCCTCAAGCTGGTGTAGTGCTTATTTTTCAGGAGTGGCTCTGTGCAACATTTATTGATCTCCTGAAATTCATTTAAGCCCCACTTTGAAGATACCTTAAAATGTATGAGCCTGAATGTAGCCATTATAAGACCTTTAGTTATACTCCTTATGAGCTGCCTGTTTTTTCTTTATGGTTCTTAGTTGTTCTTTTGCAGAGCTGCCAGCTTAAGTCGTGCTGGGATCAAGAAAAATGGGCCTCGGCGGTTCGTGTTCCTGGAGTTGTATCCATGCCAGTGGATGCCCACACGCTCCAGAAGAGAATTTGACATCACTGCTGCGTTTGTTGCTGTTATAGCAGTGGCAGCCACCGCTGCGACTGTTTCTGGGATTACCATTTCATAATTGCTTACTACAGCTAGCACAGTGGAGACCCTGGCAGCAAAAGTAGCTACCATAGTTAGTTAATCTTTCATTTCTATTGGGCATTATAAATTTAATTCAATAGTTATATACATTTCGATTGGCTTTGAAAATTATAAAATTATAAACTCAAGTTCCATTTACTTTTGGGATACCATCTTACAAGGACTCCAACTTGCAGTAAGGCTTGTTAAGGAAAGGAATGGCTCAGTTGCCTTTAGCCTACTGGCTATGGGTGGGACAGGACCTCGGTTGGTGTTTTCTGTGTCGAACACACAGATTGCAAGCCCAGTGCCACTTTGAGATCTTTGGCAACAGTTAACTCTGCAGCTCACACATGATTGAGCCTGCATGATAATGAGTATTCAGAGACGGGTAATGCCTGGGGGGGGTGCTCACCTAAGACAGAGTGCCTGTGTGGCCTGGACAGGTGTCTCCATGACGGGTAAGGTGACCTGCTGATGTCCCACGCAACCTAAGTCAGAAGCTCATTTTTTAGTAAAAGGGGGACCTGTAGGGTCCTGGCCCCTGTTTTGGGTAACTGTTGCCTTGCTTGCTGACCTTGACCTTGATATCCTCCCTATGCTAATTCCCTGCCCGGTTCCACCCTCCTGGAGGCTTAAGGGAAGTTCCTTGTCTGTGTATCCTGCATAATGGACATTAACAGCTTAGATGCAAGATTGTAAAATATCAGTAGTGAACTTCTGCCCTCTGGAGTTCTCCCATTGTGCTGTAAGCCTGTAATTAAGACCTCTTCCCTCCCTCAACAAACAGCATTCGGCATTAAAAAAAAAAATCTATTCTGAAGAGACCATGATAAATGAAGACCACATGAGAATAGGAAGAAGCAAAGTGCTAGAAAGGTCCACAAAAATCCACAAAGATACCTCCACAATAGACTACTGGCAATGGTCGAGAGACAGCCCAAACTGACCTACTCTGGTGATAGGATGGCCAAACACCCTAAGTGTCGTGCTAGAAACCTCATCCAGTGACTGAGGGAACTGGATGCAGTGATCCACAGCCAGGCCCCAGGTGGAACTCCAAGAGTCCAATTGGCGAGAAAGAGGAGGGTTTGTATGAGCAAGAATTGTTGAGACCAAGGTTGGAAAAAGCACAGGGACAAATATCCAAACGAATGGAAACACATAAACTATGAATCAATAGCTGAGGAGCCCCCAACTGGATCAGGCTCTCTGGATAAGTGAGACAGTTGATTAGCTTGATCTGTTTGGGAGGCATCCAGGCAGTGGGACCGGGACCTGCCCTCAGTGCATGTGCTGGCTATTTGGAGCTTATACAGGGATACTTGGCTCAGCCTGGGAGGAGGGGACTGGACCTGCCTGAACTGAATCTACCAAGTTGAACTCAATTCTCAGGGGAGTCTTTGCCCTGGAGGAGATGGGAATGAGGGGTGGACTGAGGGGAAGGAGGGGGGGAGAACAAGGGAATCTGTGGCTGGTATGTAAAATTAAATTAAATTATATTATAAAATAAAATAAAATGAATCCAAAAAAACCAAAACATAGTGTGGGGCGTTTACCCACCAACCCCACAGCTTCCCAGAGTTTTCTTGAGTGTGAGCGGCAGGAAATATTAGATAGAAGGATTTATTGCGGAGAATCTTGCGGAGATAAACAGATAGAAAATAAAGGATAGCCTCAAGAGGGCCTGGAACCTTTTCCAACGGGCCCCGACTGTCTCTGCCCCAGAGTTTTTATAGAGATGCCAAGGGGTGGAGCAAATGATCTCCCCCAGCACAGCCAAGTGCAGACCATCTCAGACACCTGCACTCAGGTCCGTGGTCCTAATCATCCTCTATGTGGATCTGCTGGGTAAAGCCATGAGGAACCCAAGAACAGCCCCCAACAACATAGTGTCTGTTTCTGGTGATCAGTTTCTGTCTTAGTTAGGGCTACTACTGCTGTGAAGAGACACCATGACAACAGCAACTCTTATAAAAAACAAAAACAAAAACAAAACCATGTAATTGAGGTGACTGCTTACAGTTTCAGAGGTTCAGTCCATTATCATCATGATGGGGAGCATGACAGTGCACAGGCAGATGTGGTGCTGGCTACATCTGGACCAGAAGGCAGAAGGAAGTTGACTGGCTGTTACACTGAGTAAAGTTTAAGAGACCTCAAAGCCTGCCCTCTACAATGACACACCTCCTCCAACAAGGCCACACCTCCTAATAGTGCTACTCCCTTTGGGAGCCATTTTCTTTCAAACCACTGCAGCTTCCAATTCATGGTTTTCCTCACCCCATATCCTGAATTTTGGTACTATAGGCACACACCACCATGTCCAGCTTCAAGCAATTATTTATTCCTAAATGAATGATAACAGTGTGTTTTGAGAATTTTAATTCCATAGTAAGTATCATCTTGATTTCTGATTGCATAAATGTCTATTACAGCTTTCTGTTTTTCAAAAATGGGGCCTTAGCCGGGCGGTGGTGGCGCATGCCTTTAATCCCAGCACTCGGGAGGCAGAGGCAGGCGGATCTCTGTGAGTTCGAGGCCAGCCTGGGCTACCAAGTGAGTTCCAGGAAAGGCGCAAAGCTACACAGAGAAACCCTGTCTCGAAAAACCAAAAAAAAAAAAAAAAAAATGGGGCCTTAGGAATTTAGATTTCCCTCAAGTGTAGGTGTTTTTCTCTGAGCCTCTTGCATTCCACTTCATAGACTTCACTGATGGACACACTTTCATAAAAGGGTTACTTGATGGAAGTTTTGCTGTATGTAAAGAATGGTATTCCTTATGTAAATTGGACAATAGGGATCTGATGATTCCACTGCCAAAGAGGAACCATCTCCTGAAAGTAATTGGATCATAAACCACACCTAGGTATACTTAGGTGTGACCAAAATGGACTCTTTCAAAGAATATTGCCTAAATCAAAACATGTGACACCTTTAAAAAGAAGTCTGCTGGAACATCTTGGATGTTCGTTCGTCTTGGGAGTGGATCGACACACACTTCTGTACTCCCCACCTGCTACTCAAAGGTACATTACTACAGTCAGCTTGACTGCTGACTGCTGAGAAATCTAGGGGGTCAGGGACTTGGAATTGACTTTAAATAAATCAGAATTGCAAAAGAAACAATGAGTTCTTAGCCTGAATAGGAACCCTTTCTAACTCACTGTGTTATTTAACTGTATGACTACTTCCAGCCTTCAGTTTAAAACAAAAAACAAAAAAACAAAAAACCGTAGCTCCTTCTGAATGTATATGTGTAAAAAGAAATTAGAAATAGATACATAGTTGGCAAAAACCTGCTGAATGAGGCAGAGCCACACCTATAATCTCAGCACTTGGGAAGCAGAGGCAGGAGGATCAGGAGTTCAAGGCCACCCTCTTGTTATCCTGCCTCAAACAAACAAAACAACAAATCCTAAAATAACTGAAAGGTGACAACTGAAATTATAATTATCTTACAAGATATAATTATTATGTTTTATTATGCTGTGATATACTCTTTCAGAGCACAGCATAATAAAACTGTTGTAGAACTATGGATAGGTAAAATCAAGTGACCGGAAGAACAATCCACCAACCCCAGATGGTGGAATGAGTGTGTCAATTGTGCATATGCTTCTTTTTTTTAAAAGATTTATTTTTGTGCATTGGTGTTTTGCCTGCATGGATGTCTGTATGAGGGTGCCAGATCCCCTGGAACTGGAGTTCAGACAGTTAAGCTGCCACGTAGGTGCTGGGAATTGAACCTGGCTCTTCTGGGAGAGCAGCCAGTACTCTTAAGTGCTGAGCCATCTCTCCAGCCCCATGTATATGTTTCTTTTGCTTATAAATTAGGTTGACTGAGGCATTTCCATAGAGCTCATCCACTAATATACAATACTAGACTGTTACACCCAGTCTGTTGTGCACTACGAGGAAGGAGAGAGGCAACACTTATGGGTTCCAAAGACTTTAATAAATCACCACATAAGCGGAGTCACTGATCCATCAGGGCTAAGGAACAAGGACTTGGGAGCCTTATTTCTCCTGGTAACCTCGAAGGTGGGCAGAAGCAGAGCTTATAAGCACAAAACCACAAACATTTTTGCCAAGTTACAGTTCCAATTTTCACCAATCAGGAATCAAAGATTAGGGACTTCCCTTATGTGTTCCATCATTGTCAAGTGACATACAACGCAAGCCTTTCAGTCCAACCAATCAGATTCATCTGTTCTTTCTGTTGTTAGGAGCAGCCATAATATTTCTAGAGAACTAAAGATGCATAAGGACTATTTCTATGGTTTAAGGAGGAGGTTGATCAGCCATTGGAAAGTTCTCAGCTCCCTCAGGGTTTGGGAATCTGAACTTTATTTCACCCTACAGGTAAAATGAAGTCTGAAGTCAAAATGGCAGTACTCAGGCCAAGGTGCTTTCACCTCTCTTTAATGTCATTGTGATATCTGATGAAGACAAGTTAAGAGAAATATGATTTCTTTCGGTTCACAGTTTGAGAGAGTTCAGTTCATGGTTACTTGGCCTCCAGCATTTTAGCATAATATCATGGCTGGAAGAGCTTAGGGCTGGAACCAGGGGTGGGGATACAACCTTTAAAGACCACCTACTAGTGACCCTGCTTTTACTAGCTAGGTCTCACCTCCTAAAGGTTCCGCAACCTCCCCAAACAGCATCGGCTGCTGTGGAACAAGCATCTATGTATGTTTCTAATTTTTAAGCAGTTTCACTAATTAGCTCTGGCTGGCCTAAAGCACAGAGCAGCTGAGGATGACCTTGAACTCCTCGTAACCTCCCACAGGCTCCAGTGTGCTGGGATTAAAGGTGTGAACCATCATCCCCAGCAAATTGTTTTTCAAAAATTACATTTTATTTATTAGGGGTCAGGGAGCATGGCACAGTGCAGGTATGGAGGCAAGAAGACCACTTGTGGGAGTCAGTTCTCTCTTTCTACCCTTTGGGTTCCAGGGATCAAGTTTAACTAACCAGGCTTAGCAGCAAGTAAATTGCATTTCATCATTTGGAGTTCTAAAATATATTTAGCCAATTTCTGTCGACAGTAGACATACTCATGTTTGCTAAGATTTTTTGTGTATTAGGTTTCTGATTTTGACAGTGTCTCCAATATAGCCCAGAGTGGCCTTAAACTGATAATTCTCTTGTCTCAGCCTCTTGTATGTTGGTATTACAAGCATGGGCCACCACCTGCAAGAGTGTATATAGTGTGTTAAGGTCCAGACTACTTGCCTCTGGAAGACCAATATTTTGGAGACCAGAGTTGGCATTATGAAATCAGGTTTATTGAAGGACTGGAAATCTGGAGAAGACAGAAAGGCTCAAACTTCAAAGCACCATCTTCCAGGGGCTCAGGAGCAAAAGTTTTTCTAGGTGGGGAAGGGAGACGAGGAAGGCTATTTGCTGAAGAGGGTAGTATCTTCCGTGAAGTCATCCAGGACGTATCACCTTTTCCCCAACCCCAAACCTCAAGTGTTTTGGGGACATCACAATGAAACTGAGATTTTAAAACAAAAGCTTGCCTTTAATCCCAGCACTAGGGAGG
>CABHPQ010138135.1:0-24932 GCA_902168405.1 Peromyscus aztecus
AAAAGGCATCTTCTGAGGCCAGGACAATATGGCACCATCCCTGAAGTGGCCTTCGCAATCTGTAAAAGGTACAGTGCCTTTTTCTTTGAAGGCAGCTGAACAGGCAGTGGGCTGATGGCTTCTGATGTGCAATGGAACAGCAGCTGAAACAGTTATTCTAGAAGAGTAACTAAGCTCACGCCTTTCAATAGTAGAATGGAAATTAATAGAGGGATGTGAAGAAGAACGGGATGCTGAGATGAAGCAACATACACACATAGCCAAGAAGAATGGACAGCTGAATTCAAAAGACATCAACAATTTCCAGAATTTAAAATCCTGAATCATGACATGACACCAGTGGAATTCAGGTATTTCTGGTACATGAACTGCTCTCACCCAATGTGAGGTTGAACTGTTGACTTTGTGTACATCCTACTTCACAAATGAGTCTGTCAGATACGCTAAGCCTATAGGATGAAGATGATGCCCCAACACTGTGGAGAAACTTCAGATGACTGTCCAGGCAGCTGACTGTATCTGTCAACTCACAATTTTTTGGAAGTTGCTTGCATGTACTTCCTGTTTTTATTTTTGTTAGCTAATATTATTTCCTTCTTGGGTCTCTGAAGGAGTTGAAGATTATTTAGTTATAGTTGAAGATTAATTAGGATAGAAAGTGAATTAGATACAATAGGATAGATAATAGAATTATTTTCTCTGAATTTATTAAATACAAATCGACTAGACATTGTTTAGGTATTTATTACTTGTATATATTGTATATAGTTATTGTACTTCTGTATATAGTTTTTCTTATGTTAGTTATAAGTGTTTTCCTTTTTTTCTTTAAAATAGAAAAGGGGAAATATGGTGATTTTTTTGTACCAAAATGTTATTTGTATAATAAATAAAGTTGCCTGGGGGTCAGAGCTATTAGCAAGCCATAGGAAAGCAGGGCAGTGGTGGTGTACGTTTGTGATCACAGCACTTGGTAGACAGAGCTAGGTAAGTCTCTGTGTGTTCAGGGATACAGCCAGCATTGGATACACATGCCTTCAATCTCAATACCAACCATAGAACACCTGGAGGGCTATACAGATAGGCCGTAATGAGGCAGTCCTGTGGTTGGGTTTACAACCAATGAGAAGGCAGAACAGAGACTATATAAAGACTTTAACCCAGGAAGTACGGGCTCCTTTGGAGAGGTAGGACCACTGCAGGAGGAAGGGTAAGGTTTTGGTTCTTAGCTCTGACCTCTTGGCTTTCTTCTCTGCATTGGTTCTGTGTTTCTTATTTAATAAGACGGTTGGTTACATCTACACGCTAGCTACTAGCTGACCAAAATTAACCCAAGCAGTTCTGGAGGACTAAAGGCAGAAAGAGAGACACAGGAAGCAGTGGGGCAGGGCTTAGCGAGGGTCTAGGCCTTTTTGGATTGAGGGACGAGAGAGAAATTCACTGGTCATCTCTTCACTGCTGCTCCGATCATTCAGGTTCTTACCCCATATCTGATTCCCCAGTTTCTATTGATAAAGAATAATTAGATAAATGCTTCAACTGGGCCCTTATGGTAAGTGAGCATTCACACCTGTTCTTTCCACACATCCTGAGAGGCCACCAGTGTCCTCCAACTACACAAAAGACTGTTAGGGTTCAGAGTGTGCAAGCTTCTCAGGACCCTCACCTTGTCATCACAGGCTCTTCCTGAACCCAGAGATCATGCCTGCAAACCTCCATCCCTCTCCTCACAGCTCCTCCATGAACGGGCTCCTTGCTTTCAGGTCATAGAGGAGATAGTTGCATAAATTCTGATTCATGAAACAAAATTAGCTGTCTTTGAAATCCTTTCGTGGGGTCTCTGCTACCATCACGGCCAGCAGAGGATCAGTTCATGAATTAATTTTAGGCATATTTAGCACAATTTGTTGATAATTAACTTAGTCCTGTTTGTACAATAAAGCTTAAGATGTGACTATATCAAAACTCTTTGTAAAGTACATGTGATATTTTCCATAAAAATGGACACGTTCACAATAAGGGTCTAGGGGAGAATCAGTGTGGTCTTGGTCACACAGATAGTGCAGAGATCCCCAGAATGTTAACCACATCTGCCCCCAGCCTTCTGCACAGGTAACAGGTTATGCACCTCTTCCTTTGAAGGAACAAGCATGGGTTTTTAACATTTCTGGTTTCCCTAGTGCTTATCTGTGAGCAAAACAACCTCCATGCTTCCCAGAACCTGGAACCCGGAAAATCCAGGTCACCTACTGAAGGCTGGCTTCCCTCTTGTAGGGAAGTGTCCCCCAATATCACATTGGGTTAACAGCTGTTTTCCAGGTGACTCTGAGAGGAGTGTGTTCAAGGAAGGCAAGCAATGGGGAAGTGCAGACAGATCTTGCTTGTGTGGGGGAGGGGTGCAGAGACACCAAGGGTCCTTCACAGCAGGTACCTAGACTAGACTCACTCCTCCAGCATTCCCACTGACTCACTGTTGCCACCTGGCTGGGGATATATGAGACATCTGCACTTGGTGTAGCATGTGATTTATCTTAGAGGTCATCCCTTCTGGACCCCCAAGAAACACTGTCCCCAGGCACCAGGCTGGGTCTCCTTTCTCTCATGAGGTTAGGGGACATCGTAAATTATTCTTGGAAGAAATGGACTCTTCCTGCCTTGTTCTTTCCCTTGGAGCAGATCTTTTCTTGGCTTAAAATGCCCCTTAAGCCACGTGGCCACTGACGTCTGCTGTATTCCATGGCACTCAGTAACATTATGGTCACTTTCATTTTTTAAAGTGTTATTTTATGTGTATGGGTTTTATCTGCATAGGTCTGTGCACCATGTATGTGCAGTGCCTGTAGAGGCCAGAAGAGGGTGTTGGATCTTCTGGTACTGGAGTCACAGGTGGATATTAGCTACCATTTGGGTGCCTCTGGAAGAACCTTGCCCCATAGTCACTTTCTAAGGGGATTATTTGGATTTTTAACTGAAAGCATTGACTCATGGGCAGCCCAGGGGATCCTCAACTTTAGAATAGATTAGACAAGGTGAAATGCAGTAGGATAGAGTGGAAGTTTCCAGAATCGGAAGGGATTATCTCCAAGAGGGACAATTTCTCTTATGATCCTTTGTGGAGTCCAGTGCATGATGAAGGACAGTCCTCTCTGCCCACAGCCACAGCTGTGTCCCTAGGGGGACCCACCCTGAAAGGGTGCCCATACCCAGTTCCCTGGGTAGCGTCATGGAAGGTGAGATTTTTCATCTGGGTCAAGCTGCTGCCGACGCTGGTGGAAGACTCTTGAATACTGGAGCCTCACAGTGGGCTAGGTCCCCAAACCTCATGTGAAGAACAATGGGAAACCTCCCACTGACTCTCAGGTGAAGGGTAAAAGAACTTTTCTTCAGCCTTGAACACTTCAAAAATGTACTTTTTCTTACCAACATCCTTTTTTTCTTTTTAAAATTTTATTTATTGTTTTCTTGAGACAGGGTGTAGCCCTGGTTGACCTGGAACTTGCTATGTAGACCAGGCTGGTCTGCACCACTACTTTGGGGTTTAAAATTAAAAAAATTTTTATTCAATATATTTTGTTCATATTCTTTCCTCTTTCCCACCCCAATGTCAAGTTCTTTTTCTCAAAAAAAATTTTAATTAATTTTAAAAAGAAAGAAAAACCACCAAACCAAACCAAACCAACCAATCAACCAACCAAGAAACTAAAGCATTTTGTGTTGGCGTATGTCTTAGTTAGAGTTTCTGTTGCTTTGAAGAGACACCATGACCCTGGAAACTCTTGTAAAGGAAAACATTTAATTGGGGCTGGCTTACAATTTCAGAGGTTTAGTCAATTTCTTCATGGCAAGAAGCATGGCAGCATGCAGGCAGACACGGTAACAGAGAAGGAGCTGAGAGTTCTACATTTTCATCCACAGGCAGCAGGAGACTGGGTCACACTGGGCAGAACTAGAACATAATAAAACCCCAGAGCCCACCCCCACTTCCTCCAACAAGGCCACATCTCTTAACAATGCCCTGTAGGCCAAGCTTTCAAACACGTGAGTCTATGAGGGCCATAGTTATTCAAACCACCACAGCTTACTATTCTTGAACTGAGGCTGCCCTAGAGTGTAGCTGATACACCCAGAGTCACTCCATTGGAAAAACGGATGTCCCCTCTCTCAGAAGTTATCATCGCAAAGAGCTGCTTGGTTAGGGGTGGGGTTTCATGCCCACTTCCACGTCTCTGTGACTTGAACCTGTGCAGGTCTTGTGTGTGTTGTCACAGTCTCTGTGAGTCCCTCTGGGCAACAGTCCTGCTGTGACTGGAAAACACAGATTCCTTGGAGTCACCCACCATCTCTGGCTCTCACAACCTTTCTGCCTCCTCTTCTGTGTAGATCCCTGAGCCTTAGCAGGGGAGTGTGATAAAGACATCTCATTTAGGGCTGAGTGCTCTGACTTTTCAGCCTTTTGTATCAGATAAGAAGTGATGTAATCTCTTCTGCAACTGCTTCTCAGTTCAAATTAGGACATTGTTGTCAGTGCCCAGCAAAGCTGTAATGCTAGTCAAGGCTGGGAGTGGGGAAGGGAGTCAGGTAATAGCAGGGGACATCTGGTTCGCTGCCCAGGTTCTGCAGGACCTCCTGAGGCTACTGAAGTATTGGCCACTTGGGAGCATTCTAGAATGCTGGTTCAAAGCAGGGGCTCAAGCTGGTAGGTGTGGTAGAAGACCTGAGGAAAGTCTGTCATAAGCATGTGGTTTACTGACTATCAGATAATTTTGCTATTTGTTTCCTGAAGTAACCTGAAAGGATAGAGGATGATCATTATTATAAAGAGTATAGAGATCAGTGGGCAAAGGAGATGGAAGAGCCAGGGCCCCAAGGGAAACAAAATGAGAATTCTGCAAAAGTGATGGCCCCTAGAGGCCATTAAGTTGTTGACAGCACATGTTAGTTTTTAATCCTTTTTCCCACCTAGCTGGACTGGTTTATATTGTCCTTTTAGCAAGTCCAGGGCTCACTGGTTCTGCAGAACCACCTGGGGTTGGCATGTTGCAAATGATTTTGGAGCAGTTTTTAGGCCACAGCTGATTCCCAGATGGAATTTGTAAGCTGAGTAGGAATCTGTTGGAGCAGATAGAGACTAGTGACAGACAGTAAGTTATGGAGCTTAGAGGAAAATCTTAAAGGTTTTAAGTACACTTGAAACTTCTAGACTTGTGGTCCTGGTAGTTGGCATGGTGGTGGAAGGAGTCCTAAGATCAGGGGAAGGAGACAGCTCACTTTTGGGGAGAGACGGTAGATGGGAAAGCTTAAACTGTTGACCAACAGCAGTGCTTATCTGGAACTGTTTGACCTGTGACAGGTGGATCCAAATCACAACTCCCAAGCTTATATGAATTTTTTTTAAAGCTTACAAAAAGAGATGAAAGTTTTAGAAATATATTAGCATGACACTGTTTATAATCCGCACTGAAATCCTCATTGTAGAAAAAACAGTTAACAGTGTCTGTAAACAGCTGGAGTAGATGCAGGCCTTTGAGCCACAGCAAAACCTTGAGGACCCAAAAGGATGGTTCTGGGTTAAAAGCATGGATGCTCTTTCCTCTGTCCAGAAGGCAGGATATATATGTACAGATTGGACAGAGATGTTTTTAGTGCAATATTTAGAAAACAATCAAAAGATTAGATTAATAGCTTATCAGAACTCTACTGATTAATATGTTAAAATTCTGAACTTTTGAGGTCTTAACATCATGTATCATCTTTAAATCTCATTCTTTACATACCTTAAATCACTTCCTCAGACCTTTACAGCTTGTACTTACATACATTAAATCATTTGTTAGACCCTCAACTTACATAAGCTCATACCCTCAGACCTTTACAACTTGCATTTATACACCTTAAATCATTTCCTTACTTACATAAACTTTAAAACTTTTTTCCCCATCCAGTTATTTACCACAAGACATAAGTGGTTGATTACTGAGAGTAGTCATTGAAAAGCACGTTCTTTTAAATAAAGTAATAGTAAAAAGTTGGTTGAGTTGGTTTTGTGAGTTTATCTATTTCAGTGTGAAGCCTGCGAGTCTGCATTTCTCAACAGGAGACCTAGTAGCTCTAGGAAAGGCAAGGCCTGATTCTTACATATGAAATGGACTGACCAGGCATCTGCAGCTTTGGGGAGGAGCTGGTATGCTTGCTGCTACAAAACTGGCTACAGTTAGCCTCAACAACTTCAGAGATCTGAGAAGGATAAATTTGAACAAGTATAATCCAAATGGACTCTGTCATTTGACAGAGACTTACCCACTACCTGGATGCCCAGCCTGGGCTCCTCAATGGCAATCTCATTGGCTTTTTTTTCAGGGGAGGGAGCTGAGGCCATCAGTCTTTGGCTTCACACAGGATAGCATTTAAGTCTTTGTCTGTCACAAAGGGCAGCATTAAGTCTTCAGATGCCAGAACCAGAAGATCTGAGAGACTTCTCTGTGGAGGAGGAACTTGGGAAAACTGACCTACCTTGGCAAGGAAGAGTCGGTCACTCAAACCAACAATGTCCATAGTTTGAACAAATCCCCTAGCAGCAGACAAGGTACAGGACAGCTCTTTGTCCAGTGGTTAGCATTACCACAATCCATTTAGAATCTTCTTTGGAGACAGCCTCAGCTACTGCTACCAGAGGCTGGTATTTTGTCTATCAAGGAAGCCTTTTCATTAAATACTTCAAATGCCATATTCAGCAGATCACTCTGAGGGCTTGAGGGTCATCATCTAATCTATTAGGTATACCTGATTTTAAACAAACTTAACCTTGATAGCATATACAGAAGGCTAAAAGTTGTCCCTGTAAATGAATTATATTTGTATGTAGCATGACTACAAGCATAGTTCTGATCACATTGAAAAATTTGATAATTTATAAGGTAAACTGACCATTAACTTTCGTGTCATAATTATTTTTAAGTTTCCAAGTAAATAGCTTTTTAAAAAACTTTTCTTTTTCTTTATTCTATGTGTCTTTTACATCATGTGCCTTGAAATCATTCATTTTCTGGTCTCTTCATATCCACCCTCTGCCCCTGCAACCTCCTCCCCCCCCAAAATGTAAGAAACCCACACCATCAGGGCCAGCTCTATTGTGTTGCCCAGGTGAGGTACAGGGTCCACTCTCCTGAGTACTGCAGCTGGTGAGGGGCAGGGACAGCCCTCCTGCTCTTAGGACCCCAGGGCCAGCTCCTCCACCTATCTCAGGCACTGATGGCTGAGGGGAGGACATTGCTCCTCTGCCAAGGCCACCAGATATCAGATGAGTAATGGGGACAGCTCTCTTTTGCTCACAACATGGGGGCTGGGTCACCTCTGACCACCAGGCAGCTCTGCTGTACTACATAGGCAAAGGGCAGGGCCCACTTTCCTGAGTGCTGCAGCTGATAAGGGGGAGGGTCAGCTCTCTCATCTTATCTGTTGCAGGTGGTAAGGGGCACAGGATAAGGGGATGCTAAGTTAGTAGCTTTTATAAAATTAAGATTATACAGTTTTATCCCTGTTAAGTTTGAGCCTTCAAAATTGAACTGAAGATTTAATAGAAGATCCTTTAGCATCAAAATATAACTGTAAACCACAAATACAGTCTACAGAGAGACCAGGAGCCTTTTTGGATCCTTTCACAGTGTAACTTCATAGAATATCAGTTTGTTGTATGAGTCAGTTTATCCAAATAGCTACAGTGTAACAAAGTTAGCAAAAACAAAGAGGCTGGACATATATCCTCAAATCACTTTCTGTCAGCCTGAATAGTCCTTAGGAATTTATGAGCCTTATGTATAAAAAATACCTTATTCATCCAACCTATGTCATTCCTCATCTAAAATGTTTCAGAAGCCTGATGTTGACCAGTCAACAAAGACAGAAGTGGTCAGACATGCATCTCTAATCAGTTTTATAACCTGGGTAGACCATTATAACCTTAAGAGTTGATAAACTTTCATCAAACATAAGTTATTCCCTATCTAGAACTTTTATTCTCAGGACAAAAGTCATTATACAAAAATCCATTCTAATCCAAAGTATCTTGGAGACCTGCTGCTGCCTCCTTAGTCTGAAAAGGAGACACAATGAGCAGAGGGCTCAGCAGGACTAAGAGGTCCTATGGGTGCTGCCTTAGGTGGTTGATAACACATGGGCATCTTATTCAAGATGGTGGTGAATTTACATGGCACGTAGTATCTTTTACCTTAGTAAAGATGGCTGTCAGTCACATGATTGCTTCCATCCTGATGAGGTCATCAGCCAAGATGGCGGCAAGACACATGGTTGCTCTTTACTCCAAGGTGAGTCCGTAAGCACACACCCATTTTTCATTTAAAAAAAATTTTTTTTTCCTAAACAAGAGTTGAATCCAAGTTACATATAGCGTATGTTGTAGCAAATGAAGAAGATCTATTTATAGATTTTTAAACTATTAACTTATTGTTACAAGTTTTCAGCTAACTTTTTGCTAAAGATATTATGAAAGTTTTTAAACCATACCCAGTGAACTTACAAATCCTGAGATAGTTTGCAAAATAGTCTTACAAATCTTGACATAAAATTTATATTTTAGCAAAAGTTTTAGAGATATAAGAGAAAGAAGCAATTTAGAGTTAAATAAAACCAAGAAAAGGAGTATGAGATAAGCAGCTGTGGTTCTATTGGGAATAGTTCACTTCTTTTTTTCCCAGACAGGGTTTCTCTGTGTAGCTTTGGAGCCTGTCTTGGAACTTGCTCTGTAGACAGGCTGGCCTTGAACTCTCAAAGATCCACCTGGCTCTGCCTCCTGAGTGCTGGGATTAACGGTGTGTGCCACCACCATCCAGCAGGGATAGTTTACTTTTTAAAGCTGTAACACTCACGGCGTCTTCCCTGGACTCTTCTGTTTTGCTCTCCTCCTGTCAGAGGTGGTCAGGTGGCCTGAGCCAAGATAGATTTTGGAGGAAACTTTTGAACAGGCTTGCTCTGGTCTGGAGAGGAAGGGCCATAACCCAACTCCAGCATTAAACAATTTTAATATCATCCACACCCAAAAGCCATTTGAATCTCTGCAGGACTGATCCAGTGGTCAGAGGAAGTGGGGCCCCAGACAGCCTGGGAGGCAGGACAAGAGCGGAGCAAAGGAGGCACAGAACAGGGGATTTTTGAGAATGGGGAGCAGACACAGCTTAGAGATTTGGGGATCAGTTGATTGTGAAGTGACAGAAGTTGCACGAATTTGGAAACTGTGCCATCACTGGTCACTGAGCTGTACTGAGGCCGACCTGTTTGCAGTTAAGATGCCCAATGGACTCTCAAGAGTCCAAGGAGGAAAGAGATTAGAGAAGGCAGGTGTAGCTGACTGGGAAGACCCCATGGTTAGAGACATGAGCCAGCGGAGAGATGGCGCAAGCAGGAAAGAAGACATCCGAGAGACTTAGGGAAAAGGGTCACAAAGGGGAACTCTACCAGAGGGAGGAGTCCAATAGCTTAGGGGCCCAGGAAGGTGCAGAGAAGTGCATGATGTACCTGTGGGACTTACCTAGAAAGCTGACAGGAACGTCAGAGGCAGAGGCAGAGCAGGCAGCTCCTAGGGGAGGGTGAGGAAGTTCCAGGAGGGAGCTGAGAGCACCCAGGAGCAGAGTAGATGACAGACAAGAGACAGAGCAAGCTCCAAGAGTGAGCTGAGGATGTGGGGAGGGAGAAACAGGAGGATAGTTCTGGTGACAAGAACTTCAATCCAGGCCCAGGCAGACCAAGAGACGTGTCAGAGAGAAGTGTCCTAAATCCCAAAGGAGAGGTGTCCTGTCCCCTGTGACAGCTGCCCAGTAGGGCAAAAGCTACCCACAGGTAGGACTTTTGTAGTAGTAGTAGGCTCCAGGAGCCAGCAGACAAGAGCAGGTAGGTCCAAGGCGACTCAGGAGTACCAGGCAGAGACAGAGTCTTTCCATGTGATGGATGCCCAGGAGTCAGAGGCCAAGAGGTGTCCCAAGTCAGTAGAGAAGTAGGAGTAGCTAAAGAGGTGGACTCTGGAGTTTGTAGTCAAGTATGGTGGGTGGCAGAAGCCAGCAGAAACAAATGATCCATACCTACCTTAGGAGATCCACCTCAGCTGCTTGATTCAGTTAGGAGAGGTTGGGTCCCTTGGAAAGGGGTCCATTTGTGCTTCTCCTGGGTTTTGGCACCAGAGGCATAAGCTGGCACCATGACCATGCCATGGTATGTTTAAGGTTTTAGATATAAGAGAGAACAGGCAGAGGCATCTGGAAGAGTCCAGAGGGGGAAAGTAGACTGAACATGGCCAGAACACTGGACCTGGACATGAGGGAACAGGAGAGAAGAGCAGAGAGCAAGAGTGAATACAGCTAAAATAACAAGGTTATAAGAATGAGTAGCTGGGGGGAAGGGGAGGAGGTGAGAAGAGACATTTGTCCCTTCTGCCTTTTGAAATCTGGTGAAATGGAGTTTCTTTTGGATCTGACAGTAACCAATAGCATTGGGAACAATCTAATGTCTGGGGACATCTATGGGACCCTTTGGGCCAACAATTCAAAAATATGCAACCCATTCCTGACCCTGATTTTCCATGGTGGCATATGATGTTTAGCTGGGGAAGGGAAACAGAATATAGTATTCAAAAGGGAGAAATGAGAAACTAGAATAAAAGGATTAATTAGGAAAACAAGAGGGCAGGGCAAAGGAGGGAATGTGGGGGACGGCCGATGTAGCATGAATCTTAAAAGTTCTTATTAATAAAATCAAACCTGAGCCAGTTATTGGGGTGAAATGCTGGATGGTCAGAGACAGAACAAGCCACAGCTATCTCACCTCGCCGGATCCTCAGCTGGTCTTCTTTCCTCAGACTGGAGGCCTCTGAGTCCTCATCCAGAATGGGTCTCAGCTGAACTGCTGCTAGAAGCCTGAAAGCTTAACCAGGCCAAATGCTTCTCCAGGCCAAATGCTTACCCAGGCCAAATGCCTCGAGTTTCTGGTCCTCACGCCTTATATACCTTTCTGCTTTCTACCACCACTCCCTGGGATTGAAGGCTTGCTTTCTGGGATTAAAGGCGTGAGTCACCATGCTTGGGTGTATCCTTGAACGCATGGATTTCTGCCTCTGGAATGCTAGGATTAAAGGCGTGTGCTACCACTGCCTAACCTCTGTTTAATATTGTGGCTGTTCTGTCTCTGACCCCAGATAAGTTTATTAAGGTACACAATATTTTGGGGAACACAATACCACCACAGGCCAACACCAACGGCCTTTTGAAAAGCCATATGGAAATCTACTGCTGTGGAAGATTCCTAAAACATATGCATATATAAAGAGAATCTAAATGGAATCTCCACATGAGGGGACAACTTCCTCATTTTCATGGTGCATGGAGAGGCTTGGTGGTGGAGGATGGCCACCGTTTCCTGGCTGACTCAAGGAGGGGTGGCTCTGAAATCTGCACTCTGCATGCCACAGTCCTCAGATCAGCTCAGAGGAGAGAAGTACGGCTGTTGCTTGGCCACCTCTAGGTGACCCCGTGGTTAGCTCTCTGCAGGCCTGCCACAGGCTTTCTTTGAATCTCTGAGCAGCCAGCAGCTCCTGCCCTGCCACAATGCTATGCCTCGCACATTTGCTAGCCTGGCACTTTAAGTCTTAAATTTTTTCAAATGTTTTAATTTTATTTTATGTGCATTGGTGTTTACCTGCATGTATGTCTGTGTGAGCATGTCAGACCCCTGGAACTGGAGTTACAGACAGGTGTGAGCTGCCATGTGGGTGCTGGGAATTGAACCTGGAGCCTCTGGAAAGGCAGCTCTGAATTGCTGAGCCATCTGTCCAGCACACTTTCCCCTCTTTAGTTGGCCAGTCAGAGGTCTGGGCTCCAGTGCTGGCTGTGGATTAAAGCCTAGGAAGCTGTTGAGGTCATGCAGAGCCTTGAGCCCAGAAGCTGATGCCATCCCAGGCTTCACTGGCCAGTTGTGGGCTTGAGGGCTGAGCACGCTGTCCAAGACAGCCACACAGAACCTGCCCCGTGAGCTATGAGGGTGACAACCAGGTGTAATCCCACAGCTGCAGGGCTGGCAATCCAAGCACCCCACCCCTCACAGATGGTGAAACGAGGCTCCAGTGATGTCCTTTCCTGTGTCCCTCCTACCTGGGAGGGGGGCTAGACACTGGGTTCCATCCCAGGCCTCTGACCTTTCTGTGTTCCTGGAGCAGTGGAGTTCCTACCCCACCATTGCTGCTGGTGTCCCATTTGCTCATCTGCTGAGTGCTGCATCTCACTGGTTAGAATACAAGTTCCAAAAAGCTTGAGGCCCATCTTTTCATGGCGAGTCTCTAGCTCCAGGCAGTGCAGACACGTCAGATCCTCAATAAACAGGAGTGGCTAATGTGTGGGCCTCTTTTCAAGGAGGGCATGGAGACTGCTGACTTCCTATGAGTACACAGAGCAGCAGGAGGACAGGCTGAGAAAGACCTGTGGCCTCAGGACAGGAGCTCAGAGATGAGCCACTAGTTTAGGCACAGGAGAAAGATAGCCCTACATAATTACCCTTCCCCAGCTTAAAACCACCTCCACCAGCTAGTTTGCCTGTGATGTAATGGGGAAGGCATGGCAGTACACCTTTGTTCTACAGGGTCTGCTGTGCTGTGTGCAACTTTGGTTCTGGAACTCTGACTGGGGACGCATGGGAATTAGTAAAGTATAGACACACTGTAGCTGAAGTTTTCCTGTGTCCCACCTGGCCTGCAGTTGGGACAAATCTCACTCACCAGTCCCACAGTCACTCAGACCTAAGTAAACACACAGAGGCTTATGCTAATTAAAACTGCTTGGCCATTAGCTCAGGCTTACTACTGACTAGCTCTGGCACTTAAACTCAGCCCATTTCTGTTAATCTATATGTTGCCTGTGTGCCATTACATGCTGCTCTCTGGACAGCAGGTTGGCATGTCCTGACTCAGCCTTCCTCTTCCCAGAATTTTCCTTGTCTGCTTATCCCGCCTATACTTCCTGCCTGGCTACTGACCAATCAGCGTTTTATTAAATCAGTGTACAAAAGCATTATCACACAGCAACACACAGACACCCACATAGTAAAGTTGGGAGTCTACCACTGCCCTACCTGGAGGCTGTGTGTTTATTAGGCACAGCATAGAGGGAGGGGTTATCTAGTCCCTGAAGGAGGCTTCTGTAGCTAAGCAGTCTTGGGCTGTAAACATCTTTGCATACACTGGCCAATCAACCATAATCATTCATAGTTGGACTCAGGAAGAAGGCTTTGCCATTCCTCTGAGCCTCACTGGGGTAAGGCCTTGAGTGGGGCTAAGCCTTGGAGTTCTCGACCTGCAGCATCTATGTTAGCAATACACATTCAGTCAGGACTTGGTTCACTCATGGCAAAGTGAAACCAGAGTGTGAGATTTCAGGATGCAGTGTGGATGGAGCTGGATGGAGTCTCCTAAGGGCTGCCTGCCCGGTCAGGCTGGCACTTCTAAAGCAGACTTGGTAGCAGGGCTCAAGCAGAGGAAGGGGGATGGGTGTGGCTTGGGTTGAACACGCCAGGGTGGGAACATACTCTCTGGGGTAAAGAGGTTGCCTCCTCTTTTAGAGGAGGGTTGAACTGGAGACTGGGGGGAGGGGGGCTAAGGCCACTGGCCACAGGTAGCAGCAGATAGGGACAAGGTCTTATTTACAATCGGCTAATTGGAGGACAGGGAAGCTATGAATTGCACAGCAGGGCTTGGTTTGGGCAGCTGAGTGGCTGTGGTTCAGGGGTAGGAACAAGGAGGCAGGAGCTGGCTGTGCCATGCTGAGGGCCAAGGATACTGTGGAAAGGTGAATGACCATCTCTGCATGGTCGTAATGGGTTGTAATTCTTTGGTAGGAAGACGGCATCCATTGCAGCCATTTTTCTTTTTCTTTTTTGAGATAGGGTTTCTCTGTGTAACAGCCCTGGCTGTTCTGGAACTTGCTATGTAGACCAGGCTGGCCTGGAACTCAAGAGATCCGCCTGCCTCTGCCTCCAGAGTGCTGGGATCAAAGGTGTGTACCACCAGCTCCTCTCATTTTCTCAGGTAGAGAGCAGAGCTATGCAGGAGAAAGTTCCCGCAACACTGGTCAGGTGAGGACAAGGGCGAGGCACTTCTGGCACATGGCTATGATTAGCCTGGAGAAGTTTGGGTCACGTGATCTAGTTCCTGTACCCCCGTGATGGCTTGTAGCTGCTGGGCCCCTGAAGCTGCCTGAGCCTATGTTAGGTGACTGCTAATGTGCTGGCCCCCTGGCGTCCTCTAAACCACAGGTGCCCCCTGCACTCTGTCCCTCCTGTGTCATTTAAGATGTAAAGTGCTCTGACTACCTCCCCTATCCATGCCCTGTGGCAAATCCTGTGCTGCAGGAGCCTGACATGGGCAGGGAAGGGCAAGCTGTATTGGAACAGTGGCTGAGCAGGGCTGCCTCAGGGTGGGACCCCCACATCAGGAGGCCTCTGCAGTCCACACTGTCAATGGAGTGGGGCCTTCTTCCTTCAGTGGCACTTCCAGAACCACAATCATCCCTGGAATGGCTCTGCCACTCACTTCACACCTGTCCCACAAATGTCTTAACCTCGCTGGCTGACAAGGGCAGACCAGCATTGGTGGTATCTTGCAGGTAAGGTTGCCCATTTGCCAAGGAAGGAAAAGCAGGTGAGGTCAAGCCATGGCCAGCAGCAGCCCTACCTGGCCAGGCGCTTCCATGCTTGCCTGACCTCAGAGCTAGGTTCCTAGAAGAAGTGGATGTGCTCCCAGTTCTAAACAGTCCTTCGTGAGAACACATCGAATGGGGCCTCTACCAAAGGAGGAGGTGTCCTCATGAGCCCTCATGCTGGAACTCAAACTGAGGTAGGGATGACAGTGGCCACAGGCGCTCCCACTCTGTCCTTCGGTGGTCACTCGGAGAACTTGAGCAGCGGCAGGTCACGCTCGGAGACAGTTCTGCGTCTGCTCAGCTCTCTGAGAGGCGCACTGGCAGGTGGGGCTGGCACAGCCCACCCACCCCGTGCCGGCGGCCAGCCCTCCAAGAAGGCAGGTCACAGGGAGGCGGCCATGCTCTGGAGTCCCACTCATGTGGCGGCGTGGTCATTTCTTTTCAAGTTGTAGTGAGTGAGGAACAGCAGGTCATCTTTGGCAAACTAAGCCAGGAAGGTCCCACGACCACGGCACACTCGTAAGATAAGGCAAGGCTATAGCCCTCTGTGTAGCACATAGTATGTTTGAACTCACAATTCTAATCTGATCAGAGAGGACTGCATGAAACACAGAGACATGTATAAAAAACTAGATGACAACAGGGCTTAATCTAAGCTTGGCGTGTATATAAAACTGTATTTAGCTGCTATAATCAAAACAGGAGCGATTAGAACTGATGATTACCACGTGGTTAAAGAAAAAGGTTCTATATATCCAGGATTTTAAAATGTGCAATTCGACAGAAGTACCTGATAAAGTCACAGGAAAGGAATGCATTCTGCACCAGCAATGCAGGTAACAGAGAGGATGCAATGTTCAACCAGGAAGAACAGAGTCACTTAGAAAAGACCACACTCTCCATTCCTGTTTCTTCCAAGCAGAGAGGACTGACTGGGGACCACAGAAACATCTCAGTATGAACCCAGGAGCTCTCATGTGGCACCCACACAAGCAGAGGATGGGGGGCAGGCATGGCAGGTAGGTTAGGGACTATGGAATGCCCATCCAAACGGAAAGGAATCAGCCTGCCACCTTCTTGGCCCCGTGGTTAGCTATGATACTCAGCTATGACCCTTATTCTCAAAGCAAAGGGAATGTGGGGACAGTGCCCCAGCTGGGACAGACATGGCCAGCACTGTCCCAGGGCTGCAGGGGTGAGTCAATGTTCCTACCTTAGGTCTAAGGGTACTGATGCCTTCTGTGAAGTGGCTGATGGTAACCTTCCCTCAGGGGATGGATGTCCATCATGTGGTGGTCCTGGTACTTACAGAGGATCTTTATGGGACATGGAACTAGTCCTCCTCAGAGTGCTGAGAGGACCTTGCAGAGGTCAGGGGCATAGCTCACCAGGCACTGGCTGAGCCTTGCTACCATGTGAGTCATGAGCCCTGCTGTCTAGCACAGCTAAGGAGAGATTCTCATAGATGACTCGAGCATGGGGCAGCATCCTGACATTAGCACACTTGTCTGCAGAGAAAGGCAGTGCTAGGAGGGGAGGGTCGATGCCCAGAGGCTCTGCTGCCCTCCAAGGACAGGGACAGAAGGCAGAGAGAACAGGGTGCATCTGCCAACAACCCCCACTGCCCCCAGAACATGCAGGAAAGATGTGTTGTGCCTGACACAGCTCCGTACTCTGCCAGCTGAGGAGGAGGAGTCACACCTATGGCAGCCCAGGCAGAGGCACGGGGCAGGAAGACCCAGCCCAGCAGTGGTGCCAGGGCGCGGTTTACAGCCGAGTGCCCAGAGCGGAAAGGGGTGAGTAGGAGCCCTGCATCCTTCTGGCACCTGGAATGTTCTTTAGTAAGCCTGCTCCCATAGAAGGGACTCCAAATCTAATTCCAAGTGGGGGTCTGGCTCTGGGTGGTGTGAATGTGGTTTTCCTTTGTGTTCATTGAACAGGCCGCTGGAGCTTACAGCCACCTTGCTTCCTGGCTATGGAGAGTCTAGAAGGTGAAATGCATTTTCTCAGAGAGGAACAGAGGTGGCTGCAGTTTATCAACCCAGGGCCAGGAAATGTACCAGGCCGGGGGAGCCAGTCTCTTCTCGTTCTGCTGCCGTGAGCCTGTGGCTGGGCTTCTGAAGGCAAGAGCGAGGCTGCCTGCCAGATTTCCACACAGTGTCAACAATTTCCCCGTGGCTGAGGCTTTGATAAAGGGGTCTTGGAAGCTGCCCTTCCTTCTAAGTGTAACTGACAGCTGTTGGGGAGGAGGGACTGGAGGACAGCTGGCTCGGGTGTGGTCTGCTCTGACAGTGGGCACGGAGCTAGTCAGAGCAAGGGTCACAGGGTCAGAAGGGCCTGGAAAGGTCTGTCTGCACTTTTGGTGAACACAGTGCATTGAAAGAGGAAACCTCTTTCTAAAGGGTTCCAAAGGGTTGTGCCAATGCCAAATGCATGCTGGGAAAGAAACACTGGTTCAGCAGGGTCTCCACTAGTGGGGTCCCTGTGTTCAGATGTCCAAGGGGCTCACGATGGTGAAGCCAGAGTCCTTGCTGCTGTCGTCATCAGGGCTGGAGCTGGGGTTGCTGGAGGAAGCTGAGGCTGGGCCCATCAATGGGTCTGAGAACACCAGTGGAGAGCAGGCTGGGACTCTGCTTTTCCCAGATGTGCTTCTGAGGGGGAGAAGAGGCTGGGACTGGCCTGCGGAGGCCCCCCTGGCACTGCGCCCCTCATCTTCTCTGGAAACCAGAATGAAGTCATCTGAGGTCCCTCCACCTGTACACCCTGGCAGCTCTGAAGAGGCCTGTGGAGTAAAGCCAGAGGAGAAGATGGTGAGAGCAGGAATGGCCACTCTACAGAGGACTGTGAGCAGGGTGGTCATCTCGGCCAGGTGGCCATCTCACCCTGCACCCCATTTGGAAAGACGCTGGTTGGTCTGGTTGATCCATGGCCCTGACGCTCTGACATGTAGTAGTGGTGTGGAGCCAGTACTGCCTTGCGAGCCCTCTGAAACCAAACACTTGCTTCCCAGAAGATAGAAGTCAAGTTCCTGTTTGAAAAGCTGCAAGGAAAGGCAGTATCCGCACTGTGGGAGGGCCAGGCCCAGGAGCCAGCACCAAGCCACGGGCGCCACCCTGGGAGCGGCCTCGTGTGAACCACTGTGAGCTTGAATGTCACATCTACGAGACAGGGTGAGGGCTGCATCTCCTACTCTGTGGGCACAGTATGGTGAGACGGCATGGGCAGACCCACAAAGCTGGCTCTTGAAGGTGAGCTCCCACCGCTGGAGTGATTTTACTGTCTCACAGCTAGCGGATCTTGGGTGCACACGTGCAGGTCTCCTGGAGCAATGCTGGTAACTGGAAGGTTCCAGCAATAAATAGTAAACCAAGAAAAATAAATCGGAAAATCACGAAAAGCAAAGTTCAGATGAAAAACACATAGCACTTATTTAGTCCACAATTATTTTCCCCTTTACAACATTTAAGTGGATTTTTATTGTTTTTAGCTGACAGACACTAATATCTATGGATACACGTAAAAGTTTGGGGTTAGCGGGGTGTGCTGGCTCACACTTTTAATCCTAGCACTTGGAAAGTAGCTTGGTCTACATATCGAGAGCCTGTCTGGAAATAACAAAGTTAGCTAGCAAAGCTATAATCTTGCCAAGATGATCCAGTATGCGGTAAGGGGTCACTTTACCTCCGCATGCACTCCGCAGACACAGGGTCTGCGCCTGCTCCTCCACTGTGAGACAGAGACTGACCTTAGAGGGCTGACAGAGAACAAGCCTGCCTCCTATCAGCCGATTCTTGCAGAAGATGAAGACAAGGCCATGGGGCTCCTTTTAGTGCAAACCAGATAACCACAAGGAGCCTGGGTTGATCTCGGATGCAGCTAAGGAGGAAAACGCATGTCTACTCAACGTTGAGACAGGGATACTGTGCTGACTGCTAACGAGGCACCCCGTCCATCAGAGAATGCAGCCTGTGCTTGACCAGCTTCTCAGGCAGGGTTAGGAGCACCTTGAGGCTCTCCGGCACTTAAGAAACCGGGTGGGGAGGATAGGTTTGTAGAGCACAGAAGAAGCTGTGCAGAACATCTGCAGTTCCTAACCCCTACCAACTTTCCTGGGACAGAAAGTACTCCATAGTTCTGGATTTAAAGGACACTTTCTTTCTGTATCCTGCTGGATCCTGGGTCCTGGGAATTGCTGATTTTAAATGAGCAGACAGACACAAACAACAAAACAGCACTTGAAGATAGTGCTTCCACAGTGTTCTAAGAATTCCAGGACCGTTTTTAGAGAGATCCTGGGCAAAGACTTGAGAATTAAAAGTCTGCCACAATATATAGATAATCATATACTAACTGCAAGCCTGTCTATGGGTTCAGATAAAACATCTAGAGGGCTTTACATTTCTTGGCTGGAAAGAGCTACAAAGTCTCCAAGGAAAAAAAGCGCAGGAGTCCAAAGACACAGGAACAAGCTTTAGAACATCTCCAGGACAAAAGCCTTAACCCAGACAAGTGCTGGCAATTTGTCAGCTAGTGTCTAAAACTCTAGAAACAGCCGTGAGAATTCCTGGGCGTGGCTGGTTTCCATTCTACTTGGATTCTCAAATTTTAGTTAATCCCAACCCCCCACACACGGTAAGTTGCAGGGAAAAGAGACTGATTTCTTTCAGTGGGACAGACAGTGTAATCAAGCTTATGAAGCTTAAGGAGCTAAATGCTATTGCTTTACGTCTGCCAGACCTAAATATGTGATTTGATTTACATAGTCACGAAAGACAAGGGGTCACAGTGGATGTGTTAACTCAGATGCTCTGTCCTCTAAGAACAGTGAGGGTCAGTTTCTATAAACAATTTTATATTGTGTCCCAAGGATGGACATCGTGCCTAATCAAAGGTTAAAAAACCCCAAACAATTGCAACAAAAACCTTGACTATGGGCAGCCACTGACAGGGAGCACCCACACTAGCTCTCTTGGATAGGACTGTCCTTCTGAACTTTGAAGAACTTCCTTTAATTTCATGAAAGTCCATTCTCATCAGCATCCATCAAGACTCCTGTACCTGCTTAGGGGCCCTGGGAACTGGGCTGCTCTGGTCCTGGCCACTGGAGCAGTAGTGGTCATCGGCAATGGTAATCTGCTCATTCTCCTCAGCCTCCAGCTGGCTCTGGTTGAAGCGCAGGGAACCTTTCAGAATGTCTTTGATCTATTTTCAAAGGAGAGGAAAATAACAAAAAGATGAACGAGTTTGTAGCTAAGTGCTGGGTAGCATCACATACATTTGAAGTAAACTAGTCATTGACCTATTTTTCCTACTGTAATTCCTTTCTAGAAGTCACCGAACTTCTAGAAAGAATAGGTCCTAAGCTTTAAGTTGTGTGCTAGCCTGAGTAGTATGCTGAAATCTCTTGCCTTCTTGAGCAAGACAACTTGCAGAGGAGTTTATGGGAATCAACCCTTCGTCCAGATTGCCCATGCCATGGACTCTGCTGCCCTGCTCATCAGATCAACTGTGCTGCATCACAGTACTTCCACACAGTAGCCAAGTCTTATACAACAGTACCCCATTTCCCCCACCTTCCTTCATCACGGATGACTGCACATTTGACATCTTTGTAAGAGGAGAGAGCGCAAGAAGTGAGGGCACACACAACCCTTATTATATATATTATGTTGTTACAGTCACTCTCTTCTTAGTTGCTCTTGTAATCCCTCACCATGTCTAATTGCTAAACCTTAGTTTAGGTCAGTGACGTGTAGGGAAAAATACAGTACATAGACAATGCAGTAAAACCTGTGATTTTAAGCATTTAGGGAAGGGTCTTGGGATATACCCCATGGATGAAGTGGAGAATACTGTAGTATGAATGTTAACATCACACTGTAAGAAATGAACCATTGGTGAAAATCCAGCCGTTTCAAAGTTATGGACTTAGTAATGGCTGGTGAAGGTAGGACTACGTTCAGGTACCCGCTGTGCTGATTATGCAGTAGGAAGTGCCATCTGTGCGGCTGCACAGGCAGGAAGTGGTTCCACTCCCGCCGCCTGTTCAGAGAGTAACGTGCTCCTTTTCATTGACACTGCATCTCGCTTAGACCTGCCAGGGGCAGGTAAATTGGGCTCTTGAGGCCCACTGAGAGTAATGACTATCACCTGTGCTTCCAACAGCATCCATGTATTTGTAAATAAATGACCAAACCTTATGCTGAGGTAAGGTGCAAACGCAATGGGTCTTGTAGGAAGAGGAAGTAGGGGCAGCTGATGGGGAAATGGAAAACCATTTGGGTTACAAGCCAGTGAGACAGAGTCCCCAGGAGTAAGGAGCATGAGGAGGCACAGACTCAGAAGGAACTCTACCTGAGCTGATATCAGTGAATGGCTCTTTATGGTCCTATATACTGTAAGGTAATCACCCCAGAGTAGGCACAATGCTGGCCTGTGGAACACACATGTGGTATCACAGTCATGAACATACCTGCTTTAACCCTGCCAAGGAAACCAGAATTTGATCTTCTTTTTCCAAATTCTCTTGTAATACCACATCTTGAATATTTACTGAAAATAGAAAAATGACATTTTATAACAAACGCTGTGTGGACCACTTAACATGTTGTCACACAGCTTTAGAGTCTCCCACTAAGGGTGCTCTGCAGACTGCGGCCGGTGGCAGGAAGCGCAGCACTGTGCCTGGCCAGCACAGCCTACATGCAGGCTCCCCCTGCACTTCCTTCACGTGCTGAAATCACAGGTGCTGCTCAACTCCAAGGAGACACTGGGGAGCCTCTCACTGACCTGTGCTTTGGCCCTTGTCCCATTTCTATGAGGAAAAGTTCTTCCTTGGGCTTTCTTCACCACCTCACAGCTCAATGGCCCTTAGCTTATTTCCTTCTAAAGATCAGGTCCTCCTGAATGACTAAAATTAATAAATAGGTTGTCTCTGGTGATTAGTAAGAATAAATCATGTTGCCAATTCAATGGAGTATTAATAGTAAGAGGGCAAACTCATGGCACCAAGACCTTAGATACCAATGCCTGTGGAACCAACTTGTTTTAACCTAGTGTCTTTAAAGGAGAATGTTTCTGTTCTCTAGGAACCTAAGGACCATAGGTCTTTCCTTCAGATCTGATAAGGGACCAGCCAAAACAGTGTTGATCATCACCTGCTGACATATTGCAGTGCGATGTACAGTATTGTGGTGGTGGTGGTGGGGAGAAGATATAATTAACACACATTTCATACAAGGTGCTGCTAGGCAGACCAGTTTTGAGGCTCATTTTAAATAAGTTCCATAGTCTTTACACCTCTTAAGTTCTCTGACTACCATGGCCTTAGAAGATACCCAACTTATAATTCTTGAAACATTATATTCTTCCCTTGAGACCTGCCCGAGGCACACATGGGCATGTGTGCCTCCCTTCTTGTGTCCTTTCTGGCACCCCCTCACACCACCAACCCTATTTACCTCACACTAAAAGCCCTTAGCCGCCATTCCTAGACCAGCAGTCCAGACTCCCAGCACCAACCCTATCCTGCTCTCTATTTCATGCACCCCTGCTGTCCACACTTGGCCTCTTCTGTAGGCAGACACCAGGCCCAAGCCACGAGTTCCATAGTTCCACTCATCCCTGCAACCCGTGGCCTCAGCCTCTCTAGGAAGAGGCACCAGACCCCACAGCAGCATTCCACTCACCCTCATGACCTGCCCTAGCGACACATGCGTCATGCCTGCCTTTCAAAGCTCTTCCTGGCACCCCTTTCCAGGTAGGAAGGCCTAACTCATACTGATAATTCCATCCACCCCAGCTCAGTGACCTTATCCCTCCCCATCTCTAGGCAGGGAATCTAGACTCCTTTTACCAAGTGAACCCATGCCACTCCCCTGCTGCCCACTTGGCTTCTTTTCTAGCTAGACAATAGATTCATACTCCCACCTCCACCTATTCCCAAGACCTGAGTACCACCCTTTTCCAGAAAGGTTCACAAGATGTGTACCTGAAACTTCATTAACCCCGGTGCGCTGCCAGAGCAACATGTGTCCTGTGTGTCTTCCGGTTGTAGAGTATTAATTAAAGATGTGTTACATTTATTTATGCTGTGCAACATTTGTTTAATGATGCAAAGATGTGTTGCATTCTTTTATGTTGCATTTGTTCAACTCTGTGAAGCTCTGTTACTTTGCCTGACTAAAACACTTGATTGGTCTAATAAAGAGCTGAATAGCCAACAGCAAGGCAGGAGAAAGGATAGGTGGGGCTGACAGGCAGAGAGAATAAATAGGAGGAGAAATCTGGGGAGTCAGAACTAGGAGCGAAAGAAGGAGAAGGAGGGGAGGACTTGAGGGGCCAGCCACTCAGCCTACACAGAGTAAGAAGTAAAGAAAGGTATACAGAAACAGAAAAAGACAAAAGTCTAGAGGCAAAAGGTGGCTGGGATAAGTTAAGAAAAGCTGGCTAGAAACAAGCCAAGCTAAGGCCATAATAATAAGTCTCCATGTGTATTTATTTGGGAGCTGGGTGGCAGGCCTCCAAAGAGCCAAAGAGTAAAAGAATTAAAAAAACAAAACAAAACAAAGCAACCAACAACATCTTCCACCACCTCCCTGCCTTTCCTCTTCAGGCAGGGATCCTAGACTTGCACTGCCAACTCACCAGCACCTTGTGTCTGAGGGGAAGTTCTGAGCATTCCCCCTGGACTTCTGAAGACTGGCTGTGAGAATCTTATGGATTTATGGAAGGTCTCCTGGGCTTAGAGACATAACTTAGCTCATGCTGAGACTGCATTCAAACATCAACATTGCTTTGCCCAGAGAGTGAACCTAAAACCCCATACAGCTGGTCAACCTGACAAATTGAGGCAATAGGAAACAGGTTCAAACACACACTCAACAAAATACAGGTAAGTTTTCCATACTAAGAAACAGAACTGATGACCTAGCTCCAGTGCCTAGGTGCCATCTTAAATATATAATAATGAATAACCAAAATAAGACTATTCCCAAAATTAGTATTCTCATAGTAATGTCCCCTGAGAAAAGCAACTTACAGGATGCATAAGACAATGAATTTGGAATAGCAATAATAAACATGATCCAAGAACTCAAAGAGAATATGCATTAATGCTTGAATGAAGACCATGACAATACAAACGTTTAATGAAATAATGAAAACAATACAAGACATGAAAGTAGAATATAATAAAGAAAGAGAATCTTTCTTTATTATATGAAATATGAAATAAAATGAAATAAATGAAATGAAATGAAATAAAACTTGAAATGAAATAAAATTTGAAAAATTCAGGAATCAAAAAATCAAACAAACAAAACAAAAATCAGAAGGAAGCCTCACCAATAGACTGGATCAAGTGGGACAGAGACTATTCAGTCTTAAGAGCAGAGGAATTGGCTCATTCAGTCAAAAAAAAATTGTCAAAACAAAACAAAGGTTAACAACAGCAACAAACAAACAAACCAATAGGAAGAAAAGATGCATGAACTGTGGAACTTTATATAAAAAAGCCACATCCATGATGAACAGTTATGGCAGAAGGAGAAGTGGTCCAGGCCAACAAGACCAACAGAAAGCTTCCCTAATCTAAGCAGAGGTGTCTGTCAAGCTCCAAGAGGCTTACAGAAAACCAAACTATGACACAGGGCCAGAAAAGAAACTCCCTGTGTCATGTAATAGCCCAAACACTGATGCACAAAACAGAGAAAGGATATTGAAAACAGCAAGAGATTAAGATCAGCTCACAATCAAAGGCAGGTCCATCAGAATCATAGCAGATTTTTTCATCTGAGACATTGAAAACCAGAAGAGAATGGACTGAAGTTTTACAAATAATGAAAGACCACAGATTCCAAAACAGAACATTATGCCTAGTAAAACAATCAGTCAGCCACAATAGAAGGAGAAAGGAAATTTTGTATGATAAAAACAGATTTGAGGAATTTATGACCACTAATCTACCTCTACGCAAGCTACTAGAAGGAACGCATATGTCTGAAAAGAAGGTTAAACACACACAAGGAACAAGAATTCTGGAACACTAAATCAAGAGAGGCTTAATTGGGGTTGGAGAGATGGCTTAATGTGGAGATGGCTGCTCTTGCAGAGGACCTGGATTCAATTCCTAACACCCACATGGCAGCTCATAACTGGTAACTCCAGTCCCTGGGGGCCGGACATCTTCTGCCCTCTGTAGGTAAAACACACACACACACACACACACACACACACACACACACA
>CABHPQ010138135.1:24942-37470 GCA_902168405.1 Peromyscus aztecus
ACACACACACACACACACACACACACACACACACACACATACACGTGGTGCAGAGACATGGATACAAACAAAACACTCATACATATAAAATAAAAATAAATACATCTTTACAAAAGAGGTCTAACTGAAAACTACAAAAGCAAAAGAAAATTAATACACATTTTCAAAAACTTAATGTGAATCATTTTAACCCATCAAGAAACAGAAACAGATTAATTGCTTGGACCAGAAAATATGATTAATTGTTTTGCTACCTCCAAGACATACATCTTATGACCTACACCTATACCACCTTAGGGTAAAAAGATGAAAAAAAGTATTCCAAGAAAATGGAACCAAGAAACAAGCAGGTTTATCTGACAAAACAGACTTCAAACTAGTCAGAAAAGGTAAGGAAGAACTCATTATATCCAGTTAAGGAAAATCCAGGAACAGGATATTATAAAACTAAACATATATACACCAAATACAGGAGGACCCAATTTCAAAAAAGAAACATTATTAGACTTAACACCACAGATGGCAAAAACACGGTAATAGTAGGTGATTTCAATAAACAGGTCACCTGGAAATAAACTAAATAGAGAAACTCTGGAATTAAATGACTCATAAGTAAAATGGACCTAAGAGGTTATGTGTATAGACTCTTCCCCGCAACATTAAAGAATATATATTCTTCTCAGTACCTCACAGGACTTTCTCTAAAATGGACCACATATTAGAACACAAAACAAGTCTTAAAAAACACAGGAAAGTTGAGATCAGACCCTGCACTGCATCAGACCACCATGCAATAAAACTGAATATTAACAATATTAGGAAAGTACAACAACTCATGGAAGCTAAACACACCACTAAATCAATACTGCATGAGGGAAGAAATCAAGAAAAAAATTAAAAATTCCTAGAACTAAATGAAAATGAAAACACAACATACCCAAACTGATGGGACAAAATGAAGGCAGTTCTAAGAGGGGAGGTTACAGCACCAGGTGCCTACATTAAAGTACTTGAGATCTCAAATTAATAACTTAATGATTAATAATACCTCAATGCCTCAGGAAAACAAGAACAACCAATACCCCTTACCACACGGTCCCATTGCAATTTTCTATGGTGTGCTTGGCTGGTGTCCCTGGGAGCCCTGCTCTTTTCTGGGGGAAAGTGGAGGGGGTGGATCTTGGGGAGAGAGGAGGTGGAGGATGTTGGGGGGCAACTGCGAGAAGTGGAGAGAGGGGAGACTGTTGTTGGTTATATTGTTTGAGAGAAGAATAAATAAAAAGAAAATGGAATGATGCAATCTGAGTTAAATGGAAACGATGATCCTGTGTGACGCAGTCCAGACGCACAGGACAGCTATGGCATGCTCGCTCATTTCTTGATGCTAGCTTTGACACTTCAGACATTTGTGTTTCATCTGGAACACCAACAGAGGTTATGAAATTACTAAGGGGCCATCAGGAGGGACTTTTCAGGGAGGGAAGACAGAACATAGTGATATAAGGAGTTGAACAGGAATACTGGGGCAGGAAGCACCCCACTGAAGTGGGGAGTCGAGGGCAGGGTAGGGCAGGGAATATGGGAAGGACAACTAACACTAACGACACTTGAAAATGTCACGTGGAAAACCACTTTCTACCATGGACCCTTCCTAAAACATATACACACACACATATGAAAAGGAGTTAGCAGGACGGCAGCAGAGGCTGACAGATGAAAAGCACGGTGCCAGGCATGGCCGACTTCTCTTGGGATTGCTGGCTAGTGAGGTGCTGCTGACTCCCAAACATCGCAGGCTGTTGCCTTTGCTTGTTTACCCTCCAGAACTTGATGGTAACACGGGAAAACTAAGTTGGAACTCATTTGGAAGCTTACTCTCTACCGGCAAGTTTTCACAATGTTAGAAAGTGTTAGGCACGCTATCAGAGTAGACAAGTAATCGTTAATCATGCCCAACTGTGAACCCTGCAAGCTACAATAATGACTCACCCGGAAAAACATGCCCACTGTTGTAATGATGGTATGAACACCATGGGAGTAGCCAACTACTTTCTGATTGGATTTAAGTACTGCTCCACAAGATGAAACCCATAGGTGACACCATTACTGGTCTAAGAACCTATAGCTAGATAGGACATCGGCCCTAGAGGAGAACCTACCACTATGATTCTATTAAATGGACATAATATTAAACTTACTCCTAAAAACTCTCTCAACCCCATCTGACATTCTTTTTTTTGCAGTAGATGGTGATTAATACAGAGACCCACAATTGGCCAAGATACAGAGAATAAGAGACTGCAGAATGCTTTGCTCTAAAGGAAATATATATATTGAACAGCCCTCTGAAGGCTCAGGGATCATTGAGGAAGATGGTGTGGAAAGAGTTTAAGGGCCAGAGGTGTTAGGTGACTACAGGGAGACAGTGCCCTCTGGACACAGAAGGCAGCTGCATATATGAACTCATCGCAGCTGCAACAGCATACATCCAAGACTTGTGCAAGGTCAGGCCAGACCAAATCTCAGCATGGAAGTGGAACTTGGAAACAAAACCCCATTACTAGGTGTGTAGCTATTGGCAATTGTTACCTGCTAGGAGAAGGAGAAATAGTGTTCTCTATGAGGAGTGTACCTTCTGGTAAGTCTAGTGGAAGACTACACACATCCAAGAATATCTGAGCAACATAAACTGGTCTTGATGGGAAAAAAAAAGGACATAAAGTTGAGTGAGTAAGGAAGAGGGGGTGGATCTGGGAGGAGTTGTGGGAGAGAAGGTGAATATGATCAAAACACATTGTATACAATTCTCAAATAACTAAAACAAGTATTAAAACAAAATAAAATACTGCATTCTGTTACAGGATATTTGATTGTACTATGAAACTCTGAGACTGTGTTAATAAAATTAACCTTGGATCAGGGGGCGGAGCCAGAGACTAGTTGACAGAAATTAGCCATAGAGAACACGAAGGAGATAGGAAGATGGACAGAGAGACACAGGAAGGATTAGGGAGGGACTTAGAGATTCATGGCCTTTTTTCTTTTTTTGGTTTGGGATGGCTGGAGAGACGCTCTCTTGCTGGGTCTCCAGCCAAAAAGGAAGGTCAGCTGGTTGCTTCTCAGCTTCTCTGATCTAGCAGGTTTTCACCCCCACATCTGACTCCTGATTCTTTATTGGTAAATAGAACAACTTAGATAAAAACAACAGCATTCTTATTCATTCAACAAGGTCGCCCCAGACCCTACTTGCATTGGTTGATTCCATGCTGGGCCTCTAAAGTCATCAGAATCAATGTATCCTTGTTTGCTCAGTGTCCAGAGGCAGAAGCAGCATTCTTGCACTCCTGTACTGACAGCTCTGTCTACAATCTACACAAATCTTAGTTATGGCTTCTATTGCTGTGATGAAACACCATGATCAAAACTAGCTTGAGGAAGAAAGTGTTTGTTTCCACTGCCATATCATCAAAGGAAGTCAGGACAGCAACTCAAACAGGGCAGGAACCTGGAAGCAGGAGCTGATGCAGAGGCCATGGAGGGGTGCTGTTTACTGGCTTGCTCCCCATGGCTTGGTCAGCCTGCTTTCTTATAGAATCCAGGACCACCAGCCCAGGATGGCACCACCCACAAATGGGCTGGGGCCTCCCCATCAATCTTTAATTAAGAAAATGTCCTACAGGTTTGCCTACAGCCTGATTTTATGGAGGCATTTTCTCAATTGAGGTTTCCTCCTTTCAGATGACTCTAGCTTGTGTCAAGTTGGCATAAAACTATCCAGCACACCATCCCTTCTCTTTGAGCAGCCTTTCAGCCCATTCATACAACAATGGCTCTCTAGCCTTCTCTAGTACTAGTTACAGATTTGGCACATCTTATGCACATGCATGCTTTGACATGACCACATGTGTACCTAGCATGATATAATGAGACGTTCCTGCTCAGGGCTCTTTCTAGCCTTGGGGATAATGCTTGATGCACTACAGGAAAAGAAAAAAATATTTCTTGATTAATGAACAAACACAGAAAAACACCCTTAGAGCTTGTATTTTAAAACACTGTTATTCTAAATATGTCTAAAAAGTATTTTCAAAAAGGAGTAAGGCAAAGACAGCCTAGAATCTGACAGTTTACTTGAATTTTCAGTAAGTCATGCTGGCAAGTGCTCTTATACACTGCAACAGCAAACAGCAAAGTTACTGAGGAAATTGACTGTAGCTCTTTGCTAATACAAAGTTTTGCTCCCAAACAAGAAAGCAAGTTGGAGCAATAGAAAAATTAGAGAACAAATGTTTTTGGTTTTCTTAAGAGCCTATAACAATTTTGTTATCTCTCAGTTAAACAAACAAACCAAGCCACCAGGATCCACTCAACAAGACATTAACAGCTCACTGCAGGAAGTTGAGAACTGCTCTCAACGTCTTTGGGAGGGACCCCAAGGCTACTTTTGCTTTTAGGACTGTGTATTTTAAGGCAGAGCTTTGAGAAGCTGGGTGGTTTGAAAGATACTGAACTGCAAGGACGTGGGTTAGGTTTCTCAGCACCCACTGGGTTATCAGAGCCAGCCAAGGACAACTCCTGGGCCTGAAAGCTTAGGCAATGGATGCAGGATTATCAGAGGAATCGCAGGTGGGGTGGGGTAAACTGGCCCTCAGAGGCCATACCCACAGTGTAGTGGCTAGCAGAGAAAATCTACAGAGGCCACAGTGGGAGTGTGTGGGAGCCCACAAACATTTTCTAGTGAGACCTGAGCTTGCTTTACACAGCAGGGCCACATTAGGGGATGGCTTGACCACGTGCATTGTCACCAGGTATTTGGGATGGTTTGCACTTGGCTCTGCTGTGGGGAGGTCTTTTGCTCCACCCCTTGGCATTCCTTTAAAAGCCCTTTAGGAGAGACAGAAGGCGCTGGTGGGTTTTGACCCAGGCCCTCCCAAGCTATCCTGTTTCTAACTGTCTCTCTCCTTTATATTTCTATCTACACATTCCTCATTTCTCCCTGCTCAAGAGTCCCTGGGGTGGAAAACGTGGATGGCAGGCCCCTCAGAGATGGTGCCACTGAACAGGGACACAGGGACTTGGCAAAAGCTTGGGGAGAAAGTCCTGTGAGAAGCAGTATTACCGGTCCAATTTTGTAGTGAACATGAAGGTGGTTTTTATCCTTAGGAGGAAGAACGAGGGGCTGAAAGACGCCCTAGTGAGGTTGCAGGGTAGATATATCTCTCTATCAAGGTTTCTTTATTTTTCTTTCTCTTTTAAAATTCTATCTATTAAAATTAAGGAAAAAATGTAAGACAGTGTAGTAATATAGTGTAGAAAAATTTAGAGTAAAGTATAGTAGGAATATTTGGAAGAAATCTTAGAATAAGATAAGCAACAAGATGGAGGAACTATGTCCTTAATTTTCTAACTATGGGGCTATGAATGCAAATGGGGAAGAAATCAGAGGAATCTATCAAAGAGGAGAGAATGGGGAGAAAAAGATTCCTGTGGGAAGCTTTTGGCCCCAAGTGGCAGAGGGAAGAATTTTCCTTGAGGTAAATGCGAATGAAAGAAAACTTTCAGTTTGTTGACACTGCCACTGTATGGGAACACTGTACCAATAGAATTAGTTTCCTCTTGACCATGAAGACAAAAGTAGAGAACAGAAGTCTTGGGGAAACTTGGTAGTCTTTCTCTCTCAAAAACTGAAAGCTTTCTTGGGAAAAAACTTAGCAATCTCTCTCTTTAAAAAACCAAAAAGCCTTTCAGAACTTTCTATCTCAGATTCTCTTTCTGTAAGAGCAAAAATTTAACTCACCCGGAGACAACCTTTATCAGTATGGGACATCACTTGTAATTGCTTTAAGAAAAAAACAAACCTCTTGGAATATGGCAAATCTTCTCTGCTAAAGCTAGTATTAGAAAAACAATGGCTAGAGTTCCCTGCCCCTAGAGCCTGATGAGAGTGTAGACAGAAAATGGAGGAGAGACAGATTCCTCTTCAAAAGGTGCAGGACCCGGGAAAGCTGCTAGTGCAAAAAAAAAAAAAAAAAAAAAAAAAAAAAAAAAAAAAAAAAAAACAAAAAAAAAGGGCAGGGTCTAAGTTCTAAGCAGCAGCTGCAATGGCAGCATGGGAAAATCTGAGGTAGATTCTGGGAGAGAAGCCCCTATCTCCAGAAGCAGTTAGCAGAGGATCGAAGCCATGGCCTGAGACATCTGAAGCTCTGCATCTGAAGGGAAGGAACATGTGGGGACAAGACAAAGATCTATCTGGGAAAAAGTCTCTCTGAAAGGGATGTGAAAAGCTTTATCTTAAGTACTTTCATTTTCTCTCACTGACCCGTTAAGGTGGAAGAGCAAGTTTGGGGCACAAAAGGACCTGCTTGAATACGCAGAAGCGGATGGGTATAACCCAGTTCTGGGACATTATCAGGAAAGAAAAACACCTATCATTGCCAGCTGAGGGAGAAAGAAATCTCTCAATCTCCCGTAATAAAAAGGCAAAAATCTTGATTCAAAGATCTCCTGTTGAAAAAAGCAAAAGCAGGAAAACAAACCCTGTAAAGGAAACCGGAAGTTTGATGGGACCTGAGAGGCATTATGCAGAAGGTAGTTTGTAGAAGCGTACCAATATAGAGAGAAGTAGCTTGGGAAATGATGTCTGAAACATAGTGATGCTATAGAGAAAGGCATCCTGGGAAATGTAGTGCACAGAAGCAAGACAGCATAGGCAAGCCAGTATGGAAAAAAGGCAGACAAACTGGAACAAAAACTTTCAAACGCTCAACTTAAAACATTGCTTTTAAGAAAGCTTAGCTTTACTTCTCCCAAACTGAGGACAAACAGCCTGCAATAGGTGATTCTTTTGCAGGTCTAATGGGGGAATGGAGAGGCATGTGTTCAGAAAGGAGTGACTGTATTGTGGATGGGGCTCAAACTCCAGAAAAGTCTAGCTGTCTTACTAATGGTTGAAAAGCTACAACTACAGTCTGAGTTAAATAACTCATGGTCAGAGTATATATCACAGCTGCTAATAAAAATAACACCAGGGATTGAAAGGCTGATGAATGAAGTAAAAATACTAAATCATGAAAAGGTTCTTCCTCAGAGTAAGCTAATGAAGAATGTGTTTCATGAAGCATCTATGTTCTTGACTCCTTTGAACAGTAGCAGTTTTGATGAACAAATAACTTTGCCAGAAATATTGGGCTAATAAAAATCTATCAGAAACATCAGCATCATTAAAAAAATGCTCATGGTAAACTTAAAAGAGCAGCTTTAAAAAATTAAGAAGGGGGAAAATTGTCTGAGAGTTTGGTGAGGAGTATGGAGCAGAGGAATGTCAGCTCCAATGACACTCCTCTAGAGGAACTGGAGTGAGAAGCAGCTAAACCAATTTTCCTGATACTGAGGTTCTATTTTGTAGTCTGGGGATAGTAGGAGAATAAGGAGGGCTCTCGACTGTTGAAAAGTTTGGGATGAAGTTTCAGCAATGTTTTTGGTACACAGGGGAACTTGCTGAAGGCTGCAGGTCTGGAACCCCACTCCAACTTAGACAATTATCTTCTCCTGATGGGAAACTGACTGTTGTGGAGTTGCCAGTTGAGCAGTTCAGAAACGGAATGTTCCTTAGGAGGTTTTCCTCCTCATTCTCCTTTCTTCCTTTTTGGGCCTACTGTAAACTGAGATAGCTCTTAATAGAGTTTTTATAAAAGTTCTGGAATGCATAAAGTACTGTTTAGCAGCAGCACTGTTTCTACTTTCTAAATGAAGTCCAAAGAAAATTATTCTGTCTTGTTGGAAGATAATGTAAAATCTCTTCTATATGTTTGATGGGTAAGTTCTGTTAAGAGATTCTTTCTAGATGTTTGCTAATAGTTTCCTCTTGAATATAAGTTTGGTAAATAGTTCTTCTAAGAAATCTCTTCTAGATGTTAGTTAAGAAGTCTTTTCTATAAGCTTGGTAAATAGTTAAGAAATCTCTTCTAGATATTTGCTAAGGTTGTCCTATAGAGTTTCCTTATGAATATAAGCTTGTAAGAAATATAAATAAGTACATGTTGAATGTGAGTTTGTGAAAAGTGTAAATGTTGAATGTAAATCTAAATGTTTAATGTAAATTCATAAAATGTAAATGTGTATAGTGATGTAAGTTTGTAAGAAGTGTAAATAACATAGAGTAAATAGCCATGCTAGTTGTAAATATGTATGGTATAGTCATGCTAGTTGTAAATATGTAACGTTCATACTAGAATTATGTTGATGTTAATGAACCAGAGTTTGGTAAAAGCTAAGGGAATCTTTAAGTTTGATGTAATTTTTCTAATGTGGTTTGCATCCAGAGTTTATTGAGTTAAAAAGGGCTTGGCACAGCTAAGGCTGGTACAGACACCTTAAGACTCATTCCAAAAAAAGATATGCCTTCTTTATCATCCTCCACTCCTATACTGGAAGGTGTGGCAGCTATGAAGCTTGCTGTGAATCATTGTAAGCTCAATAGGAACCTGGGCCAGAGCTGAGTTAAAACTTAGTACACCCTTCTGCCAGAGGCTGAGAGTCAGGGATGGGCAACGTTCTTCTTGCCAGCTTCCCAACTTAAGTCAGAGGGCACTTGATGGAAAGTGTACCTCCAAGATGGGTAAGAGTTGTCTGGATGAAGGGGACAACCTAAGACATAATCAGCTTATCTGAGGTGCATGAGGGGCTCTTTAAAAAATTAGGAGGAATCTGTGGGAACCACAAAGGTTTTCTAGTGAGATCTGAGCTTGCTTTACACAGCAGGGCTGCATTAGTGGATGGCTTAATTACATGCATGGTCACCAAATGTTTGGGATGGTCTGTACTTGGCTGTGCTGGGGGGAGGTCTTTTGCCACACCCCTTGGCATTCCTTTAAAAGCCCTGTAGGAGAGACAGAAGGGGCTGGTGGGTTTTGACCCAGGGCCTCCCGAGCTATCCTGTGTTTCTAACTGTCTCTCTCCTCTATATTTCTATCTACACATTCCTCATTTCTCCTTGCTCAAGAGTACCCTGGGGGAAAAAGTGGGGCAGGCCCCTCTCAGGAGTGCAGCTCTTTTTGGACCTCTGCCTTTTTACAGTCTGCTGGAGCACATGCAGGCAAAAAGTTATGGTCACATTCCCTGGCTCCTACCACTAAAGTCATGAAGAGGCCAGTGGTTAACCATAACAAACACCAAAGACTTTAGAATCATATACAGCATGCCTTTGGGCATTCAGAAGGTCTAGTAGGGACAGAGACCCAGAAATGTACAGGAACAGAGCTTTCTTTTGAGTCCAGCAAGGTCCAAGTGGACATTCAATGCCTGTGATGAATGAGCCCCTTCCTAGGACTCAGGTGCCCCCTGAGAAGAGACAGAGCAGAGGAGTTAACAGTGGGTATTTACTGAACTGAGACAAGCAGGTAACTCATACAGAGTCAGCTGCTTTCAACTGGCAATTTTAAGCCTTGGGATTCCCATCCACTCACTAACTAGGCTTGATCCTGCTTAGCTTCTGAGGTCATGCACATTAAGAGTATGTATGTATGTATGTATGTATGTATGTATGTATGTATGTATGTATATATGTATGTATGTATGCCCACGGATACATTAAGTCCTTAAACTGCCTTTAGTGGGAATGGAACTTTACAGCAAGATTTCTGCACAACTGAGTGTTGATGTTTGTTTTTGCTCTTTGTTCTTTTGGGGTCCTGCCACCCAGCTTCCAAATAAATCCACATGGAGGCTTATCTTATTATTACTTATGAATGCCCGGCCTTAGCTTGGCTTGTTTTCTTGCCAGCTTTTCTTAACTTAAAATTATCTAGTCTATTCTTGGCCTCAGGGCTTTTTTCTTTCTCTATTCCTATATACCTTTTCTTTCCTTCTTACTCCATGTCTGGCTGTGTAGCTGGGTGGCTGGCCCCTGATGTCCTCTTCCCTCCTGCCTTTCTTGTTGTCTCAGCCTATATTTCTATCTAATACTTTCTCATTCCTCTCTCTTCCCCCCAAGAACTCTTTGACAGGTCAGAGCTGGACTCCTACAAATCTGAGAGAATATTTTCACAATACAGCAGCCAAAGCAGCCTGCTGCACAGGATGAAAGCCATCTGGTTCCTCTAAAGGAAGTTCCCTTGTCTCTTTCAAGCACAGTACAGTGTCCATGCCAGGAGAGGACTGGCCTGATGTACAGCATAGCTGAGCAGGACTCAGTGCAGAAAGATGGCCAGGGACAGGGACAAGCCCAGACTCTTGGTTTTATGAGCAGTGCTGTCCTTTCATCTAGCAAATCTTTACACTTATTTTTGGTATGGGGCCAACAATCACCTTTTAGCATCTGATGAAACTCCACATTATACATTAAATATTCACTTAGTTTCAGGAATGAATTAACTCAACTGACTTGGTACACTTTAAGAAACTCAGGATAACAGTGTAAGCTGGGTGGTGGTGGTACATGCCTTTAATCCTACCACTCAGGAGGCAGAGGCAGGCGAATCTCAAAGTTTGAGGCCAGTCTGGTCTACAGAGTCAGTTCCAGAATAGTCAGGGCTACAGAGTGAAACCTTGTCTTGAAAACAAAACAAAATCCACCCCAAAACAAACAAACAAACAAACAAACAAACAAACCTCAACCCCCTACCCCGCAAAAAAAGTTTCCAGGAAAAGACATGCAAATGAAGACGACTGTCTCTTTAAGAGGTTGCTGTTTTGACTGTGGAGTTATCATTACTGCAGCTCAGCAGTACTCTCCTAGAATCCTGCTGTCCAAGCTACAACTGCAAGGGAAAACAGACAAGTCTTCTCAAAATTTAAAATAGGAAAGGAGAAATGGAAGGTGTGTAAGTTTCCACTTCAATGTACACCTCCCTTCATGACAAAAGGCAGAATGCATTATAATGTAAAGGTCTTTCATTTTGTGTCTGTGTAGATGAAAGATTATTACTCTTTGTATTTCATACTTACATATTACATATATTAGTTACACTGAAACGAAAGGGAAAATGCCATATTATTATCTATTTTTCTCCTGTGGAAGTTACTCAATAAAATGTCATCCATGTAACAATCTCACAGTGATTCTAATTTTTAAATGAAGAGTCAGTGCCACAAAAAGACCTCTTAGGGCTGGAGAGACAGTTCAGCAGTTAAGAGCACTGGGACAGCTCTTCCAGAAGATCAATTTCCAGCGTCCACATGGTGGCTCACAACCATCTATAGCTCCAGTTCCCAGGGATCTGACACCTACCCCCTTCTGGCCTCCTCAAGCCCTGTATACACATGGTTACATATAGACATGCAGACAAAACACCATATCCACAAAATAATAGTTTAAAAAACAGACCTTTTATTCTGAGGGTAATGGAAATGGTATATGAACCACTCTGATTTCTTAAAAGCTCCAGATTTGTTTTCAATGATAGAATAAAGTTATCTTAATTTTTATGTTTTTTTTTCTTCTTCTGAGACAGGGTTTCTCTGTGTAGTTTTGGTGCCTGTCCGGATCTCGCTCTGTAGACCAGGCTGGCCTCAAACTCACAGAGATCCTCCTGGCTCTAACTCCCAAGTGCTGGGATTAAAGGAGTGCACCACCACTGCCTGGCTCATTTTTATGTTTTAAGTGGCTGGTAGGAAGGTAACAGAGACCCTCTCAAGGGGTGGGAAGCAGACATCTGCCTGTCTTGGAGGAGAAGCTAGGGAGGGTGTTGAACTTCCTCATGCTCATGGGTAGTAGACCCAGGATTGCTGTAAATAGTAGCTGGCACAGTCAGGTACACACCAGAGTAGCAGCAGGCTAAGGTACTTGGGTAGCCATATAACTTGTAGACTCTTTGAGCATCTAGATGAAAACCATCTTCCTACTGCCCAAAATAGAGTCAGGCCCAGACTTGGCATGTCACCCTGAAAACATTTTTTGTTTTTGATCTCTATGTCAAGGCTTTACCTACTCCCCCACCATACAACACATTTGATTAGAATAGTATTCCTCTGAACCTATTCCCTAAGCTACTTCTCCCAGAGCCTGTCTTTGTATCAGGAAGCAGGCATTTAGTAAATACTGGCTGTGTGAGCATTAGGGCTCATTTTCATCTCCTAAGGAACAGATGTGGTGGGTGAGGCATTTCCCAGACAAGGAATTAAAGGTACTAAAATGACTACTCCGACTCTAAAATGACAAGTGGCAGAAGTATGTGAAGAGAAATAACACTTCATGATGGCCTACTAAGGTGTATAAAGAACTGAGCTGTACTTTCTCCTTGTCAACTCTGGTACAAGAAAACCTTTCTAAATGAAGAATTTTAAACATGGCATTTAATTCTGATGAGCAGAAAATTATACAGAACTTGTACCCAAGAATCCTCTTGAAAATGCAAGTCTTTGGAAAATACAAAGCACGTTGCACAGAACATATAATCACAAGTTCTATTTTGTGCTCATCTAAAGATCCTAAACTCAACACCTAGGAGAGGGACATTACTTATTTAAATCCTAGGGCATGACTACTAAATATGTACACTACACTAAGTCTTCATGACGACTAAATATGTA
>CABHPQ010138136.1:9822-25810 GCA_902168405.1 Peromyscus aztecus
GAGAGAGAGAGAGAGAGAGAGAGAGAGAGAGAGAGAGAGAGAGAGAGAGAGAGCGCTGTGATGGCATGGGCCTCATAAGGGGTACGCCACACTCATGGTAACAATGGAAAAGTGTCACATTTGACAGCTGGTGATGATGTAGTTACCAGCACTGAGGCACTGAGTCGGTGAAGTGCAGCCATGGTTATGAACATATAGATCTCAAAATGATTTCCTTCATTATGTATGACAGGCATATATCCTGTTTTCTACTCAAAGCACTAAGGGGATGGGGACAATTTTTTTTTTGGTGGTAGGTGGAGGAAAGGCCTTTTTTTTAATTAGATTCTGAGGAAACTAGATTAACTTGAAGGAAGTTATATGTGAAATAATGGTACTTAATCCCATGTCTCAGCTGCATTAGGTTGGCTGGCACTGCTTTTCTACTGAGTATAAAATATTCTACAGTATTGACAAACAGAAAACATTGAGTTACACTGAATGAATTTTCAGGGATAATCTTTGTCTAAATCAAACATAGCACTCTGTCTCAGTTTGCCTGAAAATGAATAGTAGAGATTTATATAATAGCTATGAGTGTCCAAAATCTATCTGCTGGTATTCTATCCCAAATACAGTCTTCATGGATATAGAACACTGTTGCAACTTTTTCCCTTCTGTGCAACTTAAAGCCTTTAGGCATTCTAGCAAGAAACAATGAAAAATGAGAGAAAAGTGAAAAAAAAGTTTTTTGGGGTAAAACAGTCTCTTAAGGGGTTGTTCTATAGTGAGTTGTGCATATATATATATATATATATATATATATATATATACATATAGATATATATAGATAGATACATACATACATAGATACATAGATAGCTAGAGACAGATAGATATAGATATATTAATGAACTCTAACTCTCTCAATCACCTGTGAAATAAAGTCTAAGTTTCTAGCTTTGACACATTATAGTTTTCCCTCACTCAGACCACACCATAAGTCCAAATGCAATTGTTGCTGCACACTGCGATGCATGTGATGTCAGAAAACTATGACATCTAATCCTGAATTACCCTAAAATATCATGTTTATTTATGACTTTTCATCACTTGCTCTCTGTGTATGGTTCAGATGCTTTCTTCTTCATCCCTATTTAATTTGTTATTCTTAATGATCATATAGTTTGGCCTCAGAAATAACTTTCTCATGAATCTTTCAGATTAATTTGAAAGGAGAGGACTGCTATTCTTTTTTCTCAAGAATAGCTCAGAAGTATCAGATTATTGCATCTATCATAGGCGATACTATCACTTAATCTGTAACTGATTAGGAGCTGTAATTATCTACATTCACTGTATTCTCTTATCTGAAGTAGATGTTTACTAAAATATTGAATAAGGAAACTAGATGACAGTAATGAAAGAAATAATAGGCGGCTATTTCATGACTTTCTATGTTATATAATTTTTTAAGTAAAATATCAACTACAAATTCAATGTGCAGATTTGAGTTCAGCTAATAATTTATTAAATTTTTTTTTCTCTGAAGTTATTCTATTATGTGTCTGTGTTGTTTCAACAAGGGTTCCTAAGGAAACTGACAACCTTGACCTCTGTTTCTGTACCTTTTTTCTTTCCAGCTTACTTGAGAAAATCATGACTCAGAGACGTATTATTAATTATGAATGCTTGGCCTCAGCTTAGGCTTGTTTCTAGCTAGTGATTTTTTATCTTAAATTAACCCATTTCTATTAAACCCCAAGGCTTGTTTATCTCATCTACATACTGTCCATCCAGCTTTCCTGCTTCCTCGGTGTCTGGATAGCTGGCCCCTGGCAGTCTAGTCCCTGGCTGGTAGGTGGCTCCCCGTTTTTCTCTGCCTGCCAGCCCCACCTATCCCTCATCTGCCTAGCTATTGATCATTCAGCTTTTTATTAGACCAATCAGGTGCCTTAGGCAGGCAAGGAAAACAGCAACCCATCTTTACATAGTTAAACAAATGCAGCATCAACAAAAGCAACACATTTTTACATAGTTAAACAAATATTCTATTCCACAAAATTAACTAATGAGGTTGGTGAGCTTGGATGAGGAAACTGAATATGTTTGATTTGAACCATTTTGGGTGCCAGTTGAGGTGTGAAAACCTATAGCCTCCAATGGTTCAAATTTGCCTTCTGCTGTCCATTTTGTAACACTTTTTTCACAGAGTCTAGAAATTAACCCAGACATTAGAGGGAATATTGCATAATAATTTACAAGTTAATGTGAAGTATTAACAGTCCTGCTTAGCTACAAACATAAGCCTCATCTCCCTGTGGCTTTATCAGCAGAAGTAATGCTTTTATTTTCCTCCCTGAGAGCCTTAGTCCATTAAGGCTACAATAAAAATACTATAAACTGGATAAGTTATAAACACAAGTAATTTACTTTTCACAGGCTTGGAGGTTACAGAATTTAATGATTAAGACGTAGAAAGTTCAATGTCTGCAAAAGACTCATTTTTAGGGATTTACAGAGGGCAACTTCTACTGTTGTAAATACATAGGAAAGGGGGAGAAGCATCTTTCTGTGGCTTCTTTTTTAAGGGCACTAGTTACAACTGCTACCTCCCAAGGTCCTCATCCTTTAATACTGTTAAAACCTACCATATCAATGATTACATTTTAGCATACTTACTTGGGGGTAATGTGCTAATCATTGATGTCCAAATACTGATGGATTTTAAACCTGCCTGAACAAGAAAGGCAACCTCAACAGGAGATTAAGCCCTATATCAAGCACAACTTAGATTAAGCATTGGAGAATCCAGAATTGTAAATCACGTGGGCCTATTTTCTTCAATGAAGGGAAATAAATGACACCTAGTTACCTGGAATACTGGAGTGAAAAGTGGTCAGTCAACATGCTTATTCTTTGCAATTTTATAAGAGCCAGCCTCCCCATGATTTCCCCCACTATCCTTAGCATTGTTTAGGCCCTAATCCTGCATTGAATAGAGCACTTCCCTATGAAAGAGGCTCCACATACTTTGCATCCTACATGAAATAGAATCTACCTTTATGCTTATCACAAATACTCCTCTGGGCCCTAGTCCTGAGCTCTGTTTGACAGCCCATAAAATTCATTTTTATTGTTAAGGTCACAGGTCACAAGTTCTATTTTGTTTAAATGTGCAAGAAAAGTAAATTATGAGGTCAGTCACTGGAAGATTTTGACATAGTGCTGGCAAAGATTGCACTAACTTAAGTTTCATTCTTCATCTTCTTAGAATTGGTCCACCTGCAGGCCTTGATGCTTGCCAGGTGTGTGGGTGGGTGTGGGTGTGTGTGGGAGATCTTGAGAGGTGAGGAAGTGGCGGAATGGGGGTTGTGGCCTGGGCAGGTAGGAGGCTGTCCTGACAAATTCTCTTCATTAAGAAGTTTTTAGTGGGGGCCAGAGAGATGGCTCAATGATTAAAAGTATTTACTGAACAGTCATGAGGACTGGAGTTTCTAGCCCAGTACCGCCATTATAATCCAGGGCTTCCCATAAATTCCTGTAACTCAGCTCCAAGGAATCCAAAGACTATCCTGATCTCTGTGCATGCACAGCCACATACACATGCTTATACTAATGTAGACACACAGAGCACATACATAAATGAGGCGTGGACTTGTTTTGTGGCTTGAAGACTTAGACTGTCTTCACTGGGGACATCTGGCTCACTTTCTTGACGAAAGTTTCCTCTCTATCCGCTGGAACGCTGTGCTGGCCACTGCCTTTTGTTTCCATTTCTCTGCACATTTCAGCAGTTAGTCACCTCATCTGTGATTTCCAAAGTTTTCCAGCTGTTTCCACTGTCGTTGAGAGTCTATTCTTCCTATTCCAACACTTGTACTCATGTACCCGGTCACACAGAGCTCACACTTGTCGCTCATCTTACCTCAGAAATTGTTCATTTCCTTCTGTTTCTCAGGTGAGATTGGACCTGTGCTGCATTGTACTAGGCGTATTCTTCTAGGAGATTCATCCTAGTGAGTAGGTACCTCTTGAAAGTACAGTTCTCAGAGAGGAGAGGATATACTACAGGGACGCACCACAATTGACGAGCCAGATGTAAATATCAACTAAGAAACACTTCAAATGAACAGCTAAACCATCACGTCAAAGGACAAGGAAGGATCAATTATGACACAGTATAAACTAAATAGTTAAAAATGAATAAAGGTAAAAGTACTACTAGTAAAGGGACAAAGATGAGTCAGAAATGACCACAGGCATGTCAGTCAGCATGGGTGCTTCCACTGAACTTGCACTCTTCTCCTTAGACTCTTCTGTAACTATGAAAACGTGCTTTTAGCCAGGCAGTGGTGGCGCATGCTTTTAATCCCAGCACTCGGGAGGTGGAGGTGAGGCAGAGGCAGGCGGGTCTTTGTGAGTTCGGGACCAACCTGGTCCACAGAGCAAGATCCAGGAAAGGTGCAAAGCTACACAGAGAAACCCTGTCTCGAAAAACAAACAAAAAAAGGAGAAGAAAATGTGCTTTTGACCACTATAAGACTCACAAATTATACTATTTTCCAATGGTCTGTAGTAATATTTATTACATTCATTTTCTCTATCTACCTGATCAGAATGATACCCACTTTCCTTCCCACTGTATTTTAATTAGTTAGTTCATCCAATGCAAACTGAAAACTCGTAATAATTTCATTTTGCCTGACTAGAAGAGCTTGCTGAGAAACTGGACTCACCAGATTTTCTACTACGAAATAGTAGAATTTTCACCTCTGTCTATCAACTATCTCTTTACATTCATCTGTCCGTTCATCTGCTGATGGATTTTGTAGGAATTTGGACTATCTAAATATGAACATATAAACAAGGTTTTTACACATGTTCTTCATTTCTTCTTATGGTTGACTTTCCTGCTGCTTTAAAGTCCTCTTGATTTCTTCCTTGTCCTTCTTTTAGACAGATATATTTAATCATCCATGCTTGATTTCCTCAGTTATATACAACACACTGCCACCTGTGTACATCATGTGTAAATGTTTTTAAATTTATGTTGCTGAATATGTGTGCAAGAGATGGTCATGGCAAGGCCATGAATAAAGGACTATCTGTAGTACTGTTAAAACAATGGAAGGAATGAGAAGGAAAGGAAAAATGGGAGGAAGAGGAGGGTGAGGAGGTGAGACAGGGTAAGCAGGAAAGGAGGGAAAGAACGGGGGAGGCATTTGTTCTTTCATTCTCATTCAGCTTTAGTTTGAGGATATAGAAGCAATAGTGAAGTATACTAGTTCATGCTAACTTAATTAATAAATAAATTTAGCAGAATTCCGTGACTTTCTTCATCATGGCATGGGTGCTATTAAAAACATTTCTTTGTTTATTTTTTAAATATCCTCATTTTTATTTTTATTATATGAATGTTTTGCCCACATGTATGTCTGTTCACCACATGTTTACCTGGTCCCTGGGGAGGTCAGAAGAGGACATCAAGTCTCCTAGAACAGGAGTTGCAGGTGGCTGTAAGCCACTTTATGGGTGCTAGGAATCAAACCTGAGTCCTCTGTAAGAGTAGTTGGTGTTTTTAAACTCTGAGCTACCTCTAGAGCACCCACCTCAAGAGAGTTTCTTAATCTTATATTGTAAATATGATCAGTGTTCTTCATATTCTTATATATTTCTATATCCAATAATTATTTTACTTAGTAGTATTAATTATTATTTATTTTTTATGTTTCTTTGGTCATTTATTTTGCCATAATACAAAAGAAATCACAAAATGTATTTTAAGGTAGATGTTAAGGTTTTGAATAAAATTACATGGCATTTATTTCTCCCAGTGTCAGTTCTTGAAATGACAGATTCCATAAACGTAGATCAGTTTCAACTATTCCATAACATGTCAGCAATGCCAGATTGTTCACTGATGGAACACTCATTAATTATCCAGATACCACTAAGGTAAGGAGTGTCAAAAAGTATGGATTTATGTATTATTTTCATTTAGTGAGCTGTTTTCCTTATTTTGCTGACTTTTATTTTGATAAACAGTTGCCCTATACTACATATTATAAATATTTCAATGAATATTTAATGGTTGCGAAGTCATATTATTTTAATGGAGTCACTTTATGTTTCGGCTTTATTGATGATATTAAAAAGATAAATATGACCATAAAGTCCTACAGATACCAGAGACAGGAAGTATATATCCAGAAATCTCTAATCTCTAACCCTTTAATATTAACACTTACAGTTCCCTGTGTTGATTATACATTGTGCTATATCAAAAAAAGGGGAGCTCTTAAGAGGGGATAGATGGGTGCTACAGTTCCATTGTCTCTTACAGATTTGCCATTCATCATTTTTTTTTCTCTGCTGACTTAAGTATAGAGTTTTTATTTCATTTGAAATTTCCAGGTTGATTTTGACATTCTGATAAGTGACCATACCACATGAAACATAGATGTATTTCACTACAGAAAATTATTCACAATAAGAGTTCTTTCAGTAATTGTGTAGTAGTTTGTACTGGCCTATTTTAATAGATTAGCATCCTTATTAAAATTATGGAAGAGCAGCTGTGCAGTGGTGACACATGCCTTTAACCCCAGTACTCAGGAGGCAGAGGCAGGTGGACCCCTATGAGTTCGAGGCCATCCTGGTCTACAAAGCTAGTTCTAGGACAGCCAGGGCCACACAAAGAATTCCTGCTTCAACAAAACAAAATAAAACAAAAAAGTATGGAAGAGCTAAAATAGAAGAACAGAAGTATGCATGTGACTGGTTGAGAAGAGACCTAGAGAGTCCCTGTATACTGGAGGGAGAGGAGGAAATCTAGAGTTAAACAAGATGAGACAGGAAAGTTAAAAACTCATTAAGAAACCACTCAGAGAAAAGTGAAAGGATTTGTATATGAGCAGCCCTCATGTAGAAAGAAACATTGTCCTAAGCAGTAAGTAAGCTTGAGGGCCGAGGCGGTCCCAGTGATGTGCAGTTGATGGTCAGCTGACAGTTTTAGAAATAGGGAGAATTCACAGGTCTTGCACCCTTTTAACCCATATATTACTCTGTAATCCAAATATAGGTATTTGGTTTAAAAGTTACTGTTAGGGTCTGAGAATCCAGGAATAACCATCATGAAAGACCAGTTCAAACAAGCAACATTTTTTTTTTTTTTTTTTTTTTTAGAAAAACTGATTATCAGGGAAGCAGTAGGGTTCAAGCTCCAAACCACATCCCTGAGGCAGGCGCAGCAGCCAGTTTTAATGGGAAAAAAACACAAAGAAATAGCTCTGGAGTCCCATCCAATCTTTATGTAACACAGGAAGAAGCGGTTGGGGACTTTCCATGGGTGACACACTTTTAGCCCATCAGGGAATTCTGTGGGGAGAATTCCCCACCAGAAGGGGGTGGAATATTTGTGATTTACACCTGTGTGAAGGGTTTGGGTGGCTTCAGCCTAGCATCAGGAAATTGTGGGGAGCATCTCAGGCAGAATGGAAGACTGGAACAAAATGGAGTTGCTGTTGATAACTAGGATCTAACAGTTACTATCCATTTTGTTGGCAGTCTGGCTTTAGAGTCATTTGTTGATGTTCTTTTCCTTTCTTTGAATGTTACATCCAGAAGGCTTCTTGGGAAGGGAATTACCATTGGGGACTGACCTGCTCTCCTGACTGGGAAACATCACAGCGCAGAATGCTGAGGATCTCTTCATGCAATGACTAAGCAGAAGATGATGGATGAGTGATGGCTTCTCAGAGGTGGAAGGTCTGTTACACACCTACTGAGATGTTTAAGTAGCTGAGAGCCTAGCTAACAAGGCACATCAGTATGTGGCTCCACTCTCTTTGGAAGGGGTAAGATCAGGCAATGAAGTTTGATGGGAGGAATAGAACTGGACACACTGAAATTAAATATTATCAATTTCCCAGATCAATCAATATATTAATAGTACGGGGATTTGGGAGACTTTCATGAAAAACAACTAAGTAAACAGACAAATAGCAATCAAAACCTTACCTCTTTTGAAATCATGTTGTCCTTGTTTCTCTCTAATGTAACACTGTTATAAAGATTAGACAAATTGCCCAACATAGACCATCTAATTAATGAGTAATAGAAAGAGGTCCTTCCATGTAACAAGGGAGTATATCTATCTCTTTCCTTCATGTACTCATTGTTAACATAGAATTTATAATCAAAATTTCTGTAACATACAAATAATCTCTTACAACAGGATTACAGGCTTCTGTGTTGTTTTCTTTGATGAAATTAGGCCTTTGAAAACAATTGCTAAGGAAGACCTTTTAATGATAATCAAATTCAAATTGAAGTCAAATTTCTCAATTACTTGTATTATGGGGATATGATAATTGAATATTGATATTCATCTAAACCTTACTAAAGAACAATGGCTATTGAAAAGCAAATGAAATGCTAAGCCCTTTATATCTTCTTTGACATCAAGATAGGCCAGTAACAAGGTTTATAGACACTAACATGAACAAAGTGCTTCATTTCCAACAGTTAAATTTCCCCTTCATTTTAGTTCAGACTATACACACAAAACTACCCAGAACTCTTTTAAGCAGCCAGGAAAAATAACAAAAATGAAGACAAACAAACAAACAAAAAAGCCCGAATTCAAACACTACTATATATATGGGACAAAGTGCATTAAGTGTGTCTCACTAATGAGAACTGGTGTGAGCAAACAAATAAGAACTATTTTAAGTCTTTGAGAGAAGCATGTAGTTATTTTCATAATTTGTAACTAGAACAAATTAAATAAGAATTATGCAGTCAGAAAGTAAAATCTAAGATACAAGTTATTCAATGGGACAAGTATTTCTACTGAATGTGAATATAATATTCAATTTGATTAATCAAATTCATGTAACATTTGTTTCCTACCTTCTCTGTACTAGGCAATTTTATCTAGTTATTAAACTAAATGATCACACACATTTTAAAGTTGGCATTACCGTATTTTATGGTCAAGGAATAGAGTCAGAGAGAGTAAGCCACCTGGAGGCATATGTCTTATCAATAATACAACTTGATTTCAAACTCAAGCTCTTAAGAGCAGCATGACTCCTCAGTCCAATTTAGCAAGTCAAAATAGTTAAAGTAACTCCTACTATGATGTGTGGGAAAGAGGCCTGCAGGTATTTGCCAACTATAATGTGTATAAACATAGTTACAAATATAGTCACCCAGGCTCACCTAAAAACACTTTGATTACATGAGTCTGCATAAGAGGAGATGTCTGCATTATTTTTAATAAGTGTCATTGATCATTTAGTTGGATCTGTCCTTCATTTTCACCAAAGATTGGAAAGTGAAATTTTACAGAAAATGTACCCTTTTTCATGTTGAGCTCTTAAATGGAAAGGCTAGAAAATCAGTAATACAACAAAAATGTCTATTTTAATATAAAAATATATTACTCAACATTCATAATCCTTTCTTAATTGATGAAATTGACTAAAATATAGTTCCTATGATTCTGTGAGGACAAGAACATTTTCTTAAACATGGTAAATATAGTTTTAGGAAAATTAATGCTGTAGATCTCTTATTTGGTCAGTATTCAAGTTTGCATCTTGATTGTTTTTGAAGAACGACATGAGCAAAATCTACAAGGTTGTGAATGTGCATATTTCATCTTATAAGTATTAGTCACCTGGGAAGTAAAGACAGGAACTGAAGGTAGGAGCTTAAAGCAGAAACCATGAAGGAATACTGCTTATTTGTTTATTTCCCCTGGCTTGTTCAGCCGGCTTGATAATATGTCCCAAGTTCACCTGTCCAGGCAAGCCACCACTCACATAGGCTTTGCTCATTCATGTCAATCATCAATCAAGAAAATGCCCTACCATCTATTCACAGACCGATCTGATGGAGGCAATCCTCAGTTTTGGCTCTCTCTTTCCAGTTGACTTTAGTTCGTATCAAGTTGACAAAACTAACTAGTACGGTCAATATTCAGACTTAATTCAGCAGTCTCTTTATCTACAGAACAGTTTACTTTTTAAATTAGGTCATAAAATTAATCTTATGTCAAAATATACATGTCTAGTTTTTTAAATTTTTTTAAAAAACTATTTTATGTGTATGAGTATTGTACCTACATTCGTGTCTATGCACTATGTGCATATTTGGTGCCAACAGAGGCCAGAAGAGGAATTCCATCATAGTCACCTGAAACTGGAGTTACAGAAGGTTATGAGTAATCATGTGGGGGCTGAGAAGAGGGCCAGATTCTGTTAACCACTAAGTCATCTTTGTAGCTTCTATGTGCTTGTGTTTTGATATACATATATATTGGGTAATAATAAAATACTAGTGTGATATGAGAGGGTTAATGGCAACTTAACATAATCTCAAGACACCTGGGAGATGGAACTCTTGGCATGCTTCTGCAGGATTATCTTGATTACTTAAATTACTCTGAGAAGATATAGGACCATTCCTTGAGAAAGGATTCCACAGCTGTATGAAACATAGAAAGCAAGCTGAGTACTAGTATTTATTGTTTTCTGTTTCTCAACTGTGAATGTAATGTAACCAGCTGGTTCAAGATCCTAACACATGAGTTAACTCACTATAAACTGGACCTGGAAGTGAGAAAAACCCTGTTTCACTTAAATTGCTTTTGTTAGATGTGTTCTCACTGTAACAAGAAAGGAAACTAAGATACTTAATTAGGAAAGTTATGTCCCCAAACATTTAGAAAAAATTATGGTGACATCAATCAAAATTCTTCAGATTATATATAATTATTATTATCTCTAATCATTCTAGGTGCTAAGGCAATCTTTAGTATTTCTCCTTTGTCTTGTTTAAGTATCAACTTAGCACCTGTTCAACAACACTTATACATTCATCTTTTCCCTACTCCCCTCAGACTCTTGTCACTAATGTTATGTTTAAGTTTGTGTGATGTCAGCTGTTCAGGAATCTACATTCCAGGGAAACCATGTAGCATTTGTAATTCTGTCTAGCTTATATCTAAGCTCTAACTACAAGAAGCTCCAGTTCCAGCTGCCAAATTTCAAATGATAAAATGTTATCCTTTTCATGGTTGAATACTATCTGATTGTATATTATATGCAATAATATAATAGATAATATATTGGTAAGTTTATATATATTTTGTAAATACTGTTGAGTTGCAAATATCTTGATTATTCCTATGGATACAATATGGCAAGCTGCTTTAAGCTCCTAACATATGAACTAATACACACCATGGTGGAACTTCTATACTATTTTCCATGCTATACTAACTTAGTTCCTAACAAAATTGTGGAAGGATTTCCTTTCTTTCCACACATGTGTTCCCTAGCAGTCATTCTATTTAATCCTTATGATAATGAGCATCCAAATTGAAGTGATATAATGTGTTTTTCACTTATGATTGTTGATGTTGGACATGTTTTATTATTATGACCATTTATATATCTTATTTAGGTCTTATTTTCACAGACTCTGTGTTGTGGATATTGCTCTGTATAAATAAAATGCTGATTGGCCAGTAGCTAGGCAGGAAGTATAGGCAGGACAAACAGAGAAGAGAATTTTGAGAACAGGAAGGCTGAGTTAAGAGACGCTGCCAGGCACCACCATGAGTACCAACATGTAAGATACTGGTAAACCACGAGCCATGTGGCAAGGTATAGATTTATAGAAATGGGTTAATTTAATATGTAAGAACTAGATAGCTAAAAGCCTGAACCATTAGGCCAAACAGTTTAAATATTATAAGAGTCTGTGTGTTTATTTTATAAATGGACTGCGGGACTGCCGGAGCTTGGCTACAAGTCTGTGTTCATTTACTTTTGCTGTTGAGTTCTGACATCTTGTTTGTTTCCTTTCTATGCAACAGCATTTTAGCTTGATGCAGCTGTTTAATTTGAGTTTTATTCCTTGTTCCTTGTGGTCTCTTTATCATGCCTTAAGTGTTTCTACTTTTTTTTAAAGACTTATTTCAAAGCTTTTGATCATAAACACAAACCTTTAATCCACTTTAATTGATTTTCATAACTGGTAACAGTTTTCATTCATTGTGTGCATACTCAATTATTAAAGCAGGGTTTATTAAAAAGACTGTCATTCTGTGCTGTTCATTCTTAGTCCCTTTATAAAAGATATGTTGGTTACAGATATGTGAAATTACATCTAGACCCTCCTTTCTGTTACAACTGCTGCATGGTCCGTTTTCTGGAAGTACTAAGGTCTTTCTGCAATACAGCTTTGTGGTAGTAAGATATTTCATATACTTTACTGAATCAAAAATGGTAATATTGTGAGGCTAAAGTATATCATTGTGGATAGCAACTTCCATTGATAAGTCATGCAATGTAACAACAACAAAAATCTGAAAAATGAAATAGTCTTTTCCTTTCCATTAACAATGGAGATAATTTCTACTCCTAAACTACTTTATTTTTGAAATCTATCAAAATTTTTTCAGAAGAAATAATTCCAATTTCTTACAAAAATATTTATGAATAACACTAAAAGACAAATAATTGTGGTAAAATAGCTTATATTGACTAAACTTTTAGCTAAAAATAATCACGAAGCTAGACAAAACACAGAAAAATGTAAGATAGTGAAAAAATGTTGGTAGGTGCATCATACATGGTTTCTGTCTTCAAGAAAGGTAGACATAAAGTGTTGCACACTTCCCTTGTCACATGCCCTGTGGGTATTGGCCAGTGGGTAGCTTTGGGGAACAACATACATGAGGCAAACAGCAAGGTCATATCATTACAAAACCCGAAATATGGGTGTCAATAAATCTGAGAAGTATGATACTGAGATGTGTGCCTCAACTCTCTTTATTCTCCTTGTAATGTTTTGTTAATTACAAATTATTAATTCATGAAGCAAAGTTCTTTCCAGAAAACTTCTTGGATAACTGGATAAACATACTTTAAAAGAGCTGTAATCTTTAATAGGAAACTCTTGGAATTGAAAGTCCTCCAAGGAGAAGCCGGGCTACCACTCTAGATTTTAAGATAACTTGACAAAAGTTCAAGTCTCTGCAAAGTAAAGTGGCAAGGTCACCTGTCTACATGACCAGGTGAAGTGACAGAAGGTCCAGGCCCTATCAGGCACTCAGGGCTCAAGTTCACCATTCTAAACTTTCAGTGAAATCCTGACAGAAAAAAGGGCTCCAGTTCAAAGGAACACTGAGGGAAGAATAACACAAGCAATACCAATGTAGCATCTTGTCAAGATCCAGGGTGGTCTCAGTGTTCTGTCATGTGGAAAAAAACTGAAATTTAAATTAAAATAATGTGAATGCCATATAAAACAAAATAACCAAAAGTAATAATTAAGTACTCTACAGTTGAATAAAAATATAGATTATTTATTGGGATTAGTGAGTTTATGCAACAATTAGAATTTGTTTAGTAAGAATACTTTAGGGACATTTGTAGAAATCCACCATAGATCACCATATATATATTTTTAAAAATCAACAGATAATTCCAGAGGTAAATGTTATAATGGAAATTACAATCCATAACATAGGTTTAATAAATGAATAGCCAAAGTAGAAAGGTAATTAACTAAGTCACTTTACTCCAGTGAACAGAGAGCTAAATGATAGAAAAGAATATTTGATAACAGGGTTAGACTAGGGCATGAATATTTGTTTTAATTTATAAAAAAAACAGCAAACTTTAGAAATAAAATCAGTGAATTATAAATATTTTTGAACAGTTATTCTTTAAAATATAAATGTCATTGTTTGGAAACATCAATTCATTAGTCCTTAGAAACAAAGACAAGCTGAGAATGACTTCTGAGAATGTTATATAACTATTTTTCTTTTTATGAGAAGTGAGGTAGGGGATCAAGAAACAACTTGCGGTTTCTTAAATAAATTAAATAAATGTAGTGATATTTCATTTGTGCTGAAATGTGATATTTTATTTGTGCTTTAATAAATAAAGTTAGCCTGGAGATCAAAGGAAATAGCAAGGCATTTTAAGTAAATAAAGAAGTCACACAGCAGTAGCACACAGCCTTAATCCTATCACTTAGCAGGCAGGATCCCTGTATGTTCAAGGCCACACTAGGGAACAGAGCCAAGTGTGGTGATAAATGCCTTTAATCCCAGTACTAACCATAGAGGACTGGAGGTCTGTACAGACAGACAGAAAGTGACAGAGTTGTGTAGGAAGAGGAAGTGAGGTAGCTGGACTAAGAGAGCCAATGAGAGGGCAGAAAAACAAAGCATATAAGCCTGGGTAGACAGGAAGTCGCACATTTTGGAAGCTGCCAAGGTGGTGAGGTAGGATTAGCTTGGGCTTTCCCTATTTCTCTGATCTTTCTCTAAGACTTTCACCCCTATATTTGGCTCTGTGTTTTTAATTTAATAAGACCATTTTAGAAATTTGTCTACAAATAAATACTAGTATATGCTCAAAATGTAATGAGTTGTAACAATATGAGGAGTTGGGGGGTAGGAATTTATAGTTAATGAATTGGACTTCGAAATCTTAGATGTGATCCTTTAGCTATAATATTGGATAAAATATTAAGTTTATTCACTTATCCATTTGTTTAATCACTTCTGTATCCATTGGGCAATCAGTAATCTTCAGGCAAACCAAGACAAAGTTTCTTTTTGATTGATTTATTCTAGCAGAGGATGGGAATGGATAAAACAGGGCAGTTTATCTAGTATATAAATGAAGAGGACAGATTGGTCCTAGAAAAGGAAACCTGAGAGGAGGGTGGCACATACATTTAATCCCAGCACTTGGGAAGCAGAAGCAAGTGAATCTCTGTGAGTTCAGGGAGAGTTGAGTCTACAGAGTGACAATCCAGCCAGAGCTACAGAGTGAAACCTACTAAGGAATGAAAAAGAAAAAGAGCAGGGATGATGACAGTAATCTTTCATTGCTAAGGAATATATTTCATATTCTATGGGGAATATTGTGGCTCGTGATCTATACTTTTATCTCCCAACACTTTTTACTGAACAGAAGAATTCATCACCATGTACTGTTATGTAATTGCTATTTTGGGAATATTAACAATGGGGGGTAGTATTTATTGATCAAGTAATAGTTTAACTATTGGATTAATAATTGTATCATTTGTTTATTCATCAATACAGTTCTTATCATTCATTATCATGTCTTTGGGATGAAATGCTAGTGATAATAAAATGCAAATTGTTTCATATAAAGGGTGAATAGTATTTGAGAGGAAATAAGTTTTTTTTAAGTTAAGGTATGTTAAAAGTATAGGTAGATTTAAGAATGCATTGGGAACCTCTGATAGTACATGCAATAAATAAAAAGAAAATTTTATGGAAAGTGAGTCACAGTATTTTGATAAACTAGATAGTGGTTTTGACATTAATCAAGACAAGAATGTTAGAAAGATGTCTGATTAGGATAGAAGTAAAGACATATCGAGCCAATACAATCTCCATCAAACTCCCCATACAATCCTTCATAGAAATTGAACCTGTTATATTTGAAGTTCATATATGGTAAAGCAGTGCATCTAGCAAGTAGGCATTTGAATATCCAGACCTGAAAAGCAGAAGAGACCTCTATATCAGCACTATCAGCTGATTGTTGTGGTATAAGTTGACTGATTTTAGATCTTTACTGTATGTTTCCATGGAGTCTCATGTAGCCTGAGCTGGGCGTGAACTCACAATTTAGCATGAGAATGACCTGGAACTTCAGATGCTAACTAAACTTCCCAAGTGCTGGGATTACAGACAGGCATTCATCTCCTGGGTTATATGGTGTTGATAATGGAACTGGAGGCTTCATGTATGCTAGATAATTTCTACCAATGTATAAAAATAACTTACTTACATATCCAGCACTGACAAAGTGCAATGTAATTATATCAATAGAAAAATGAATCCTATGATCAAATCATTTCATTTCACTTCTGTGGATTTTAAAAATAGTTCTTTTAAAATTACATTTATTAACTTGTGTGTGTGTGTGTGTGT
>CABHPQ010138136.1:25820-47177 GCA_902168405.1 Peromyscus aztecus
TGTGTGTGTGTGTGTGTGTGTGTGTGTGTGTGTGTGTGTGTGTGTGTGTGTTGGGAATACGTTTATGACATGGCACCTATGTGGAAGTTAGAAAAACACTTGAAGGAGCCAGTTCTCTCTTCCACCATGCTGGTCCTAAGGATCAATTTCAGGTTGTCTGGTGTGATGGCTAATCTTGGATGTCAGTTTGAGTAAATCTGGAACCAATTGAAAACTAAGAAGCAAGGTATGCTGATTGATTGGATCACTTGTGTTGGGAGGATTCACACAGTATCTGGATAATTTGAGGTCAGACCACCCACCCCAAACCTGGCCCCCACTTCAGCCCACATAGAAAGGACTTGGAAGAATGAAGTTTTTCTTTTTGTGTGCTTGTTTCACTCTAGTAATTAAGTCCATTTATTCTTTTCTTAGGTGTTACTTTGCTGGTATTGGAACCTACTTCTTTAGGACTCAAAGTTAGACTGAGGATCAGCAGCTCTCTCGGAAATTCTCAGGACTCTAACACCAAATTGGAAATGCTGAGACATCAGAGTCACACAATACAAATGGCGAGATTTTTAACCTTTCCATAAGAAGAGGCCCAGAGTTGTATATTCTAAGCCACAGCCTGTAAACTACTCTAATAAATCATATATACATATATATGCATATGTATATTTGTATTTTATTAAATATATATGCATACACATTTCTATCAGTTCTGTTCCTTTAGAGACACCTTTTTGATATAGTGGACTTCATGTTAAATGCTCTTCTATGATAAGCCTGACATATTATGACCAACTTAAGTAGACTGAAATGGTATATTCCCACAAACCCAAAGTAAAAATGGGAGATATTCCAAATTGTGTTAATCTCCTGTATACTCTTCCAGTCACTATGAGACTATCTCTGAGGGCATGTGATGTATGGGAGATAACAATGTCATTTTCAGAATGAATATTTCTATAAGTTTTATTCAAAGGTATTTATTATACTAAGTGAGCTCTCTAACTGATGTATAATTTGTTGAACATGACTGTGAAATGGAAGAGAAAGTTTTCATTCTGTGTTCAGTGTAACAGCAATTCAGAAAGTGAATCTGACTCAGAGACAGAATAATGGACAGAGAGTTCTGCTCATCACAGCTACAGTTATTATTGCTTTCTCCATTTTGATTGACTGTTTACCATTTCTCTCCAATACTAGTAAACAGGGTGAAGATGTTAAGAAAACATACTACGGTTGCAAAGGATCCAGATTAGGATCCTAACATTCACAACAGCCTGTTATTCCAGCTTGAAAGGATCCCATACCTTCTTCTGCCTCCAAGGGTTCTCACATGTGTCTTTGTACTTTTTAACACATACAAAAATCATGTTAAATAAACATGCTGTTAAGAGGCCTTTTAGCAATACATACATTAAGCTTGGTTACATAGTTGTGAATATTGTGGTCACTATCATACCAGAATTATATAACTGTAGTTACAATTCAAAAAGAAGAAAATCTTTTGTTTCATAAACTTCCAGTTAGCAGTTTGATTTTATGAGATTTTCCATTTTATATTAATTTTTATATTTTGCCTGGAAATCATGAAATTTGATGCTCACACTCAAGACTTAAAGCTAAATTATTGTCTTGGCAAGTTTTTAACAGAATAATCAACAGAGTAAATACAGACAGAACATCCTTCATTTTTAGGAGCTGTAAGACACCTGCAACACCAGATTATCCCATTGTAACTGGAAAACTAGGGAGAGTCTGCTCAGCAATAGCAATAGTAATGACTACTTAGATGAAGGCCCACTTGATGTACATGTATAAAATGTGAATTCTATTGAAGGTTGTCAGAGCAACCACTTGAACATAATAAGGACACCATCATCCATAAACACTCAGTATGTCCCTGAGAGTCTAAGACAGTCCTCAGATACTGAGAAAGACAAATAGCTCACTAAACCTGTGGGAGATTAAAATACAATTATGTTACAGACATGTGCACCTGAAAGTTAATTCAAGATCAGCAATCATACAAACAAAGGAATCTGGAAGCATCACCCAGCAGTATCAACAATATAAAGAACAATTAAGTAGAGACAGCTCCATGAAAGGAGAGAAAATGAGGCAGAATCATTTGATAGAAAAATAACAACAGGAGTTTTCAAAAGTTTCCCATACTTTACTAATCATGTATTAAAAGATGCTATAATTATATCAACAGATACAAGTTAGAAAAAAGTTAAGTACAGGTAAGGACTGATTTATAATTAATATGCAAGTATGTATTCTGTATGACTTGTAAAAGTAATTATTCCTTTTCTAACTTATTGCTTCATGTTTATTCAGAATTAGCAAAATATAATTGTAAGTTTTGCAACTTTGGAGGGAGAGGTATCCTGGCAACACCTACAGCTCAGTTCCAGTGGGGGATGGTTTCTCAGCAGGAATGTAACAGTTCTACTTCTCTCCCACAGAGCCATTACAGCTCTTTTGGGCTCTACTCTGCTAAGGGACATTTCCAGCAGAAATGTAGCAGCTCTGTTCCTGCTTAGGTAAAAGTTGCTACTTTTGTCAAAGAGTGGTATAGGTGGGTCTTAAGGAAGAATGATTCCCAATTTTCTGAGAAACAGCCATACTGATTTCCAAAGTGACTGTACAAGTTTGCATTCCCACCAACAGTGGAGGAGTGTCCCCCTTGCTCCACATCCTTTCCAACCAAGCTTTCTTCAGTGATTTTGATCTTAGCCATTCTGACAGGTGTAAGATGGTATCTCAGAGTTGTTTTGATTTACATTTCCTTGATGACTAGGGATGTTGAGCAATTCCTTAAATGACTTTCGGCCATTTGAGATTCTTCTGTTGAGAATTCTCTGTTAAGCTCTGTAGCCCATTTTTTAATTGGATTGTTCAGTATTTGATGTCTAGTTTCCTGAGTTCTTTATATATTCTGGAGATCAGCCCTCTGTCAGATGTGGAGTTGGTGAAGATCTTTTCCCATTCTATAGGCTGTTGCTTTATCTTATTGACTGTATCCTTTGCCCTACAAAAGGTTCTCAGTTTCAAGAGGTCCTGTTTATTAATTGTTGCACTCAATGTCTGAGCTAAAGGTGTTATATTTAGGAAGTGATCTCCAGTGCCAATGTTTTCAAGATTACTTCCTACCAAGGAATGCTCAATAATACCACAAGAACACATGTTCAACTATGTTTATAGCAGCATTATTTGTAATAGCCAGAACTTGGAAACAACCTAGATGTTCCTCAGCTGAAGAATGGATAAAGAAAACATGGTACATATTCACAATGGAGTACTACTCAGCAGAGAAAAAACAATGGCATCATGGGGTTTGCAAGCAAATGAATGGAAATAGAAAATGTCATCCCGAGTGAGGTAACCCAGCCTTAGAAGGACAAACATGGTATGTATTCACTCATAATTGGATACTAGATATAAAGCAAAGGATAACCAGAATGCAACCAATAGCTCCAGTGAGGCTAGCTAGTAAGGAGGACCCTAGGAAGGGCCCATGGATCACACAACGATGGAGAAATGAATGAGATCTACATGAGCCAACTGGGGGTGAGGGGGGGTAATTGAGGGGAAAGGATGGGAGATGAGAGCTTAGAGAAGCAGGAGGTTCAAGCTGGAATGGAAACAGAGTGGGAGAGCAGGGAAAGAGTTACAATGATAAATGAAGACACCATGGGTATAGGGAGAAGCAGAGTGCTAGGGAGGTTCCTAGGAATCCACAATGATGACTCTACCATAGACTATTGGCAATAGTTGAGAAGTTGCCTGAGCTGGCCTACTCTGGTGATTGGATGGCTGAATACCCTGTCATCATAGAACCCTCATCCAGTGGATGATGGAAGCAGATTCAGAGATGCACAGCCAGGTCCCAGGCAGAGCTCCAGGAGTCCGGCTTATGAGAGAGAGATGGGATTCTAAGAGCAAAAAATATGGAGACCATGATTGGAAAAAGTATAGAGACAATTAGCCAAACTAGTGGAAACACATGAACTGTGGAACAATAGCTGAGGAGCCTCTATGGAAATGGACTAGACCCTCTGGATAAGTGAGACAGTTGATTAGCTTGAACTGTTTAGGAGGCTCCCAGGCAGTGGGACCAGGACATGTCCTTAGTGCATGAGCTGGCTTTGTGGAACCTAATGCCTATGGTGAGACACTTTGCTCAGCCTTGGTGCAGGGAGGAGGGGATTTGAACTACCTCAACTGAATGTACCAGACTGGACTGACTCCCCAGGGAAGACCTGTAGAAGTAACCAACCGTCTTATGGAATAAGAAACACAGACCGATTCAGAGAAGAAAGACAAGAGGTCAGAGCTAAGAACCTTACCCTTCCTGCTCCAGCAATCCTCTACAGCCAAGAGAGAGCTACTTCCTGTGTGTTTGTCTTTAAATAGACTTTCTATTTTGCCTTCTCATTGGTTGTAAACCCAACCATATGACCGTCTCGTCACTGCCTGTCTGTAGGTCACTCCAGGTCTTCTATGGTTGGTACTGAGATTAAAGTCGTGTGTCTCCAATACTGGCTGTATCCTTGACCACACAGAGATCTACCTAGTTCTGCCTACCAAGTGCTGGGATTAAAGGTGTGCACCACCACAGCCCTGGCTTTCGCTATGGCTTGCTAATAGCTCTGACCCCTAGGCAACTTTATTTATTGACATACAAATAAAATCACATTTCAGTACAAATAAAATACCACTATAGAGACCTTACCTTGGAGGAGGTGAGAATGGAGGGGTGGATTGGGGGAAAGGCTGGGGGGTGGGAGGGGGAATTGATGGCTGATATGTAAAATGACTAGAAAATCTCTTATATAAAATAAAAAAAATAAAAAGTTGCTACTTTTCTACCCACTCGACTTTTATGAAAGAAGGTCCTCATCCAAACCTTGTTCAAGAGATTTATTGGGAGGGATGAAACCGGGAGTGTGACTGCCTCTGCCAGTTTGGAAAACTACATCCCCAAAATGAACAGGTACAGGGCTTATATAGGGTTTCTTAGGGGCAGAGTGTTTCCAGGGTGAAGATTTTCATGATGGGAGTTGGTCCGATTTCAATCCCTGAGCATGGACAAAGTCAGAGATTGGCTGGATTTTGTATTTAGGGATTCGTTTGTTTCATGCTCAGGAATTAGTTGGGTTTTGTGCTGAGTTGGTCAGGGGCAGGGTATGTTTCTTTGGCTGTGGTTTCAGGGCCAGAATGTGTTTCTCTCACAAACTCTTTTAAACCTTCTGGCTTTGCTTTCAGGGTCAGAGTGTGTTTCTTTTTCTGGCCCTCTTACTATATAATAATAATATTACATATTAAAATATATAGGATTATATTACCTTAATTTATCTTATAACTATTTTAGAGTCAACTATGGAAATACAATTTTTCCCTGACCTCAAATTCTTCATTATCTCTAGGATTTGTTCATTCTTATTGTAAAATGACCACCAGCCACTTACCACATTTTTATCTGTCTTCTAACAAAATCCAGAAAATGTATAACCTTTGGGACATGTTAAGTGAGATAGTCACATTTATTCTTAGGCCATCCATTTCTGTAAAGACCTATTGTTTAGGCTTGCATCATTGACACTTTTTGACAGTTTTATCCTCCTATTTTCAAAATAATTTTATAAAGATAACTAAATTAGCATAAGGAACCATGTTCTATTTTAGTCACAGTCCAATGTTGATGTGTTTTAATAGATGCCACTACCAACACATTATCAACCTGAAATTTTTACTTTTAGATTCTTCATTCAGGCTTTGAAACAAAATCAAACAACTTCTGAACACATCCTCCAGGCCTTCCCCCTTAAATTAGAGTAAATGCAAACAGGAAGGGCAATTGTTCTTTTAGCTCTGGGCAACATGAGGCTATCAACAACATACAGTTGTAAGCTTGAAGTGGCCTTCGGCTTATCACCATCCTTCTGCCTGCTGTTTAGCACACTGAAGGGCTAGAGAGGCAGCAGTAAAAAGTTCAGCACTGGATAATAGAGGAAAACATACTGCTGCCTTTTTGTTTGTTAATAGGGCATGAAAATTGTTCCCCAACCACCTGGAAACCATTGTGCTTGCTCTACAGGATGGTATTGATGCAGGTAAGGATGCAGCCTCTTAGGTAATCAAGCAAAGCATGCTTTCCCTGCCCTGCTGCCCCAGAGATGCCAAGGGTTCATAGCATTCATTGATTAAAGGAAGACTTATATAGGTATTCTTAGCTGCTCAAGCAAACATGCCTAAATTTATCTTTTTTATTTGATGTAGGTAAAAATATATTAAGCAATTTGGACTTAAAAAAGTGTTATTATTATTACTATTATTATTTTATTTTAATTTTTTTCATTGCATTGATTGACTTTATCTGTGTCTATCTGTCTGTCTGTCTGTCTCTCTCTCTCTCTCTCTCTCTCTGTGTGTGTGTGTGTGTGTGTGTGTGTGTGTGTGTACTACAGCACACATGTGGAGGATTTCAGAGAACAACTTGCAGGCATCATTTCTCAGGTTTTTGTCATGTGTGTCCAGCATTTCCATCCCATCTTCATGACTTGTCTTTGTGTTCTACAATCCATGCATTTATCTAGTCACCTAGCCACTATTCTGGAATTCTCCTTGACTTCTTCCAAACTAAATCTAAGAGCTCTCTTCCTCCCCCTCACCCCCTTGAGGTGAGGCAGGGTGACTGAAGCTGGACTGTCTCCTTTGAATTTTGGTTGTCCTTCATTAGGTAATAAGCTTTCATCTAAACTATGTCTTGTGCTTTGTAAGGGAGACATGTCTGCCAGGGTTTCCTAATAATTCTCCCATCATTCTCATTCTCCATTAAGACCAAGGGAAGAGATTTCTAAGTCCTGTTCAACAATTCAACATCTTATCTGTAAACACTACTGTTCCATTTACTACAGAGAAACCCACAGTCATAGAAAACACCTAAGTCTGTTGCCCGAGTACATTCATGTTTACATGCTAACATGCACCAGACTTCAATCAATGTTTCTAATCTTTTAATTGTTACTATTATTATTTCTAGTGGTTGTATTATGTGGTATATAGTTTTCATTTTATTTGCAGAAATAATTAAGTCTTGTGTCTCCCATGGACTTTTCTCCCTTTAGATTTTGAAGTGATTATCTATCCTGTTGTGTTAAATATAATTCTAGAATTGTCCTCAAAATTCCTTTTCCCATGGTGTTTGCATATTCTGGACAAGAAAAACACTGAAATTGCATGCCATCACCAAATGCCTGTGAGAAGGGGAAATGGTGTGAGTGGTTCTGAGCTAACAGTATGGAACTTTGAAGTGCACATCAGATATTCAAAGGGAGAGAAGTAACACAGCAAGTGAGAGGCACTTGGTGCAACAAACCTCTTTCTGGTTGGACCTGAATCTAATGGTCTGCATTGTGAGGAATGTTAGGTCGTAAAGAGCTGTGAGTGCCTCCCAAATGACAGGCACCAAAGAAACAGCAGGCAACAGTTTAAGACTAAGTTTTCTCAACAACCTGAAATAATTTTCTATAGACAGAAATTGAAACTCACCACCTCCACGCCAAAGAGTCTTCAGTGTGGTCAGCATCTTAAATGCCATCCTGGGATACCCTAAGTGGATAGCAGATCCACACTTCGAAACTATGAAAAAAATGGCTCTTTGATTGTCATTCTTGTGAGGAAATTTGTTAATCATAATTGTAAAAATTGTTCACCCGTTTCTTCCATTCCTTTCTGCATTTATTCTCTCTCCTGCCTTGTCAAGATTTTTTTCATCATTGTTTGAAAGATACAAGTTTGCTTTTCTTTTCTTTGTCAATCTCTGTTCGTGTTTACATGCTCAGAACAAAAAAAAATTGTTATGAGTTTTTCTTGCATATCTTCTAAAGCTCTCTTCAATAGTCACATATTATTTTCTACATTATGAATGTAAGTGGCCAGTGTTATGCATGTGTCTGCTAACATTATCATCCACTACATTCAATATTCACCTTTTGATTTGGTTTTCTCTTTTGTTATGAAATATGAAGCATAACAGTATCTCAGTAAGATATGATGAGAGAAAGTCATTGTATGAAAGAGTCATCTGTCTATATAAAATTAGCAGGCCTAACTATATTTGAATTTATATGTAATCAAACATGAATATTATGACCCCCAAGAATAACAACTTAGTGTATAATTGACAACAAAGAAATTTAAATGCTTCATTAAAGTATGTACACCAAATGCCAAAAAAAGCCCTAAACTTGGCATCAAAAATGTGACTTGAAAGAAATAAATGAGTAGGTATAAATAGAAGCATTAAAAATAACATTTAATAAAATTGGACTAAATAATTCAATTAAAATGCTGAGGTCAAGAGATGACTAAAAACATGATACAGTTATGTTCATTGTAAGTGATGAAATTTGCAATTAGGAACTTAACAAATTGAAGAAAATAATGGGATAATTATATGTGAATATATCTGCATGTAGCATATATATTGTGGTTATTGGCTGGATGAGGCACCTATATTTGTTTTAAAACAAAGCACAGCCCCAGGGATAAAAATAACAATTATATATGATGATAAAAAGTCTTCTAAGATATGGAGCAATAATTTAAATAGACACAACAAATAAAGAAAAATTTAAAATTTAAAAAATTATATATGTTGGAGAAATGGCTCAACAGTTAAGAGCACTTGTTGCTCTTTCAAAGAGTAATAATTCAAACCACAGCATCCAAATCAAGTGGCTCACAAACATCTGTAACTCTATCTCCATGGAAATCTAGCTCTGACTTAATCATACAATTGCACTCTTGTGTACATACCAACCAAAGGACACACACATATACATTTAATCAAAAAATAAGAATCTTTGAAAACCTGAATAGACTGAAATGTCACTTCCACAATAGATGAATTGTAGTAAAATACATGAATAAAAGTGAGTCTTGGGTCCTCTACGTATCTATAATATCCAAGACAACTTAATAAATAGAATCTATCATCAAAAATCTTTGAAAGTTTACTTTAGTATACTTTTTAATGTCTTGACAATCTTGAGGCATTAAAAGAAATTTTAATGTCTAGGAATGTTGTGAAATATTAGTTTAAGATTTGGTACATGTGTTTATGCTTGGACTATCGATTTAGTGATGCAAAGATGTGTTGTATTCTTTTATGTTGTATTTGTTTAACTAGGTAAAGCTGTGTTACTTTGCCTGCCTAAAATACCCAGTTGTACTAATAACGAGCCAATAACTATGCAGGAGGAAGGATAAAGAGGGCTGGTATGCAGAGAGAATAAATAGGAGGAGAAGTCTATGGAAGTGGGAGGAATGAGAAAAGAAGAGGAGGAGGATGCCAGGGGCCAGCCACCCAGACTCACAGTCAGCCACAGTGTAAGAAGGAAAGAAAGATATATAGAATAATCAAAAGTAAAAAGCCCAGAAGCAAAATGTAGTTAAGGCGAAATGGGATAATTTAAGTTAGAAAAGCTGGCTAGAAACAAGCCAAGCTAAGGCCAGGCAATCATAAATCTGTCTCCATGTATTGATTTGGTAGCTAGGTGGTAGGCCCCTAAAGAGTAAAAAACTAAACACTGACAGAAGAATACTTACAATTATTTCAATAATTAATGCCATTCAGGCATTGGCATGAAATTGAGTCTTGAAAATATCTCACCTTGGACATATTTAATATATAAAAGAACATCCATTAAATAATATTAAATTTATAATTTCATCATAAGATAAAATATAAGTTTGTATTATATAACTATATAAAACACATCACTTTATTCAATAATTTTTTTCATCATTTTGTGTAGTGTGATGACAATCAAATTTCAAAATTTTGTGATTTTGCTCTAAACTTTACAATCTCAGGATTTTAAAGCAAATTGTACATTTTTCAAAGTTAATTCCATGTAATTCATGAAATATCCAACCATTAATTAAGAAAATATGAGCAAAAATGTTCATAAAATGCAGGTATGATATTTATCTTTGCATCACTAACAAGTTAATATACAATAAAGATGACAATGGCATCTCAATAAGATGATCTTGATCCCTTTCTTGGTCTCCCTTTTCCCAAGTCCCCTAACATCAATATCTGACATCTACCATTCTCAATACACACTGAGGGTGATGGGATGAGCTAAGAGTCTAAAGTTGGGTTTCTGCTTGGTTTAGATAAGTGCTGCTAAGGTTGTGGGCTTATCAAGCTTATCCTCCACTCTTGAAACCAGAAAATTGCTTTGGGTATCTTTCCATGCCAGCTCTGCTTATAATGTATAGTTGGCACTCCTTCTAACATCTCTAGGAAAAAAGAACAATTAAGAAGCATCAATCACTATTCTTCTAGTCCAACTGAAGTCAGAAGTTCTACAAATCACAGGTAATTGTTCACCTTAGAGGTCAAAGGAAAGTTATAAATTTCCAAAAATTATCAAAGTAGCCACACGGTTCTTGCATTGAGTTTCAAAGCAGGTTGCTACCTAGTTGGGAACAAATCCATTTAATATAAATTCTTAGATATAATTTATACTGTAAGGATCAGAAACTATGATAAAATATAACTGAAAAGAAGACAAATAATAAGTAATTTATAGGTTATTAAGAGTGGACTTTGAAACAGTTACACAAACAGGAATATTTCAATCAGTCTCTCTCTCTGTCCCTTATCTACAGTATATACACACACACATACACACACACATACACACATATACACATACAAACACACACACACACACACACACACACACACACACACACACTAACACTCACAAACTTTCCATGACTTTTATAGATATGGTCATGTGAGACTAGCATTGTTATTTTAATCAACAATATTTCAAAATACAAAAAGAATGACAAGAAGATTTGGGACAATCTCTACCATCTCAAATGGTAAATGAACTCTAAGTGAATCTTTCATTGGTTTAGTAATTCAAAATTACTTTAATCCATGCCTACTATGCAGAAAATCCAAGTATAAGGCACTGACTATGAGTAACAAAAACAATTACATGTGGCTGGTTTCATATATAATGGTTATTAAAACAATTAGGATCTACAACTTCCTAGTGAATATATTCTGGCATGATGTTTCTGTGCAGTATTAAAAATATTTTAGCCATCCAGGCAGTCAGGGGTTGTCTTCTCCTCATGTTATGGGTCTAAGTCACTGGTTAAGCACTCCCATAATTTGTGCACCACCTTTCACTACCATATCTTGTAGGCTGGGCACATTGTAGGTCAAAGGCTATGTGGCTGGGTTGGGGTCCCTAATCTTCCACTGTAAGTCTCTCCTGGTTATAGTAGATGATCAGTTTAGGCTCCATAGCTCCCATTGCTAGGAGTCTAAGCTAGGGATCTCTCTCATAGATTCCTGGGATTTTAGCTCATTCTGGAGATGCCCTTGAGTCCAGTTTTTTTTTTTTTCTCACACTACTCTCTCTCTCCATGCTCTCCCCACCTGATCCTTCTTGTTTGCGTGCCCATCCCCCCTCCAAGTTCATCCCCCTGTCCTCTTCTGATATTTATTCTAGTTCTGCTTTATGGTAAAGCTCATGTGTCCCCCTTGAGCCTTCTTTGTTACTTGGCTTCTTTGGGTCTGTGGAATGAATATAGAATGGTTATCTTTTACTCTATAGTTAATATCCACATATATGTGAACACAAACCATGTTTGTCTTTCTGATTGTGGGTTACATCACTCAGGATGATCTTTTCTAGTTAAATCCAGTTGTCTCCAAATTTCATGATGTCATTGTTTTTAACAGCTGAGCAATACTCCATTGTGGAAATGTACCACACATTCTTTATCCATTCTTTGGTTGATGGACATCTTGGTTGTTTCTTACTATTACTAATAAAGCTGCTATGAACAAGTTTGCATTCCTACCAGCAGTGGAGGATTCTTTCCCTTGCTCCACATCCTTACCAGCATGAGCTGCCACTTGTATTTTTTTTTTTATTTTAGACATTCTGACAGTGTAAGATAGAATCTTAGAGTCATTTTGATTTGTATTTCTCTGATGGCTAAGTGTGTGGATCATTTCTTTAAGTGTTTTTCTGCCATTTGAGATTCACCTCTTGAGAATTCTCTGTTTGGATCTATAGCCCATTTTTAATTGTATAATTTGTTTTGTTGATGTCTAGTTTCTTGAGTTATTTATATATTTTGGAAATCAGCCCTCTGTCAGATATGGGGTTAGTGAAGATCTTTTCCTATTCTGTGGGTTGCCATTTTGTGCTTTTGATGGTGTCATTTGCCTTTCAGAAGAAGATTTTTAGTTTCATGTGGTCCTATTTATTAGCTGTTGATCTTAGTGCCTGCACTATTGGTGTTCTGTGGACAGCCCAGAGGTCTAACATAGAATCAAACATGACTGGTAATACAAAAACAAAAAGCCAATGGAATGATTCCTAAAAATATCTGCTATAGTTATAGATTTGTGCCTAGCCCAACTGTCATCAAAGAGTCATCACCTAGAGACTGATGTAAACAGATGCAGAGACCCACAGCCAAACAGTAGGTAGACCTCAGGAATTCATGTGGAAGAGGAGGAGGAACAATTATGGGAACCAGAAGGACCAAAGACATTAGAACACAAGAAAACCCACAGAATCAACTAACTTGAGCTCATAGGGGCTTAAAGAGACTGAACTGCTAACAAGAGAGCTTGCATGGGACTGATCTAGGCCCCCCTGCACACTTGTTATAATTGTGTAATGGAAGAAGGGGCTGTCGACTTTGTTACCTGCTTTTTGGAACACTTTCCTCCTAATGGGTTGCCTCATCCATCCTTGGTAAGGGAGGAGGAGGTGCCTAGTCTTACTGCAACTTGATATGCCATGGCTAGCTGATGTACATGGGAGGCCTGCTCTTTCTTTTCTGAAGAGAAAGGAGGAGTGGAAGGAGGGTAGGAGGGAAGGTTTAGAGGAGACTGTAAGAAGAAGAGGGAGGGAGGGGAGGAAAATGATCAGGCTGCGGAAAATTAACTAATTAACTAATTAAAAACATTTTAGCTAATGTCGTGAAATTATAATCTCAAATGTAGAAGAGGCTCTGCAGATAAATGTAGGATATATGTAGGAAATGTGTGGTTGCCAAGCATATGGAATGCTATTCCCCAGGACAAGCTACCTGGAGAAATCGTATCATTAATGATTTTATTTTTTATTTGTTCTTCTATACATTACATCCCGACTGCAGTTCCCTTCACTCCACCCTTACCAGCGTCCCCACCCTAGATCCACTCCTCCACCTCTGTTTTCCTTCAGAAAAGAGCAGGCATCCCCAGGATACCAGCCAAACTGGGTATAACAAGTTAGAAAAGAAAAAAAAAACAAAAAACCCCAAAAACCCTCATATTAATGCTCGACTAGTCAACCCAGTAGGAAGAAAGGAGCCCCAAAGCAGGCAAATGTCAGAGACATCTTCCAGTCCCACTGTTAGGAGTCCCACAACAATAGCAAGCTGCACAACCATAACATATATACAGAGGACCAAGCTCAGACCCATACAGACTCAATGATTGTCCTTTCAGTCCCTGTGAGCTCCTGTGACCTGGACTGTGGAGTTTGGGGGTATCAGGTTGGAATGCAAACACTTGGTTCCTCAGAAAAGGAGTTGTTGAAACATTTCAAATAATTGAATATATTATAAACATTTAGTTATAAATATTACCTAGATCCTTAATTACTAAAGACCAAGAATTACTTAACTGACAACCAATCATTCCACAACCCAGTCAACTGGATGGTAAATGAACTAATTTTTTAAATCTTCTCTCCTGTACAAGAACCATACTTGCTTGTCATCTGTTTAGCATTTTACAGATTAGTTCTTTTTTGTCATTTAAGAGCTTTGCTTTTTAAAATTAATAAATACACATATGAATTCCCAACTATATGAATTTAGCTTTGATAAGTTTTCATTTTAGGATTTTAAGTAAACTGCTTAAACTTCAAAATAAAACTTAAATGACAAAAGTATGAATAAGTCATGCAACATGAGCCTTAATAGACATTTCCTATGCTGAAATGCCCCCTCACTTTGTTTCTGATTACTGAAGATGAACATTGTGATTTTCTGTTTTTACCAACCTCAAACGATAAACACTGCAACAGTCTTCCGTTTGTTATTATGAGCATTTATACACCCTGTTTACACAAAACTCCTTTTCAATCCAGCAGAAAAAAATCATTAAATCTACAATATTTGTCTTCCTAAGAGTCTCATACTAAGTATTCTACTCTGTAAAAATCTCCAAACATACAAATGTGTCCATAGCAAAGAGAACATGTGACTCTTATCTATAACATCTTGAAGCCTCATCAAATGTAGTCTCTGTACTTCAAGTGCTGTTCAGTAGATCAACCTGGGATTTTGTTTTTATTTTTGATATTTATGTTTATTTCCTCAGTTTACTCATAGCAGCCACTGTTTGAGATGTTAATGCTTCATCTCTTGGAATTGTGGTAATTTTCTTTTCAGATGCAAACAGTAATAAAATAAGCCCAAGGCCTCTCATAAGCATTCTAGTACCTGTTTCAGGTTTGGTGATTATTATTTTCTCTGTCACTGTTTCTGTGTTTTTATTGCCTTTCATCAGACACAGGATTTCATGCACTTGTAATTCTCTCACACATATAGATGGAGTATTATTTTTTACTATGCTGGTCAGAGAACCCAAACAGGGAGGCATTAATTTATTATTTAACTTGAGAAAGATGCTCTGTGTATTGAAGCAAGTTGAGCTAAGTTTCTCATTTAGAATAAGCAAGGCTGAAATTTCAATGAACAGTAATAGAATTATATGACATGTCTATAAATGTGTAATGAAAAGGCATAATTTTAGTTTCTTTCCCCAAAGCTTTCCGTTCTAAATAGCTCTGATTTATGTAACAGAATCCTCACATTGTGACAGTATTGTCTGTGTGTAGATTTACCATTTTTGGAAATCTGGATCATTTAACACTGTCACCCAAAAGTGACCCCATTTCTCATCCTAATATATGACCTTCACCTTTTTGAGATGACTCCTTGAAGAACCAGATTTAAAAAAAAGAAAGTGTGACCTTTTATCTCACTATGTTTTAATTCTGATCAATGTCAGAGAACACACTCCAAATGGATTTAGAGTCAAAAATAATCTGAAGATGACCCACTTAATTGACAAGCAGACCTTTCACCTGCAGAGTGTATGTGACTTTCTAATAGGAAAATGCTTTTTTTTTTTTTTTTTAGACAGACCCTTTTTCAATATTGGTATAAACCCACTTATTCATATATACTGGTAGAAGGTCTGTAAGGTTGTGACTGCACACTGATCCTAAAACATATTAAAACCACAGCAAGCCGGGTGTTGGTGGCGCATGCCTTTAATCCCAGCACTCGGGAGGCAGAGCCAGGCGGATCTCTGTGAGTTCGAGGCCAGCCTGGGCTACCAAGTGAGCAGGAAAGGCACAAAGCTACACAGAGAAACCCTGTCTCGAAAAACCAAAAAAAAAAAAAAAAAACAACAACAACAATGAAAAAAACCCACAACAAATGAATCAAGCTATTCAATTCCTCCAGGGGATAACGTCCATTCCTACCTTCTTTCTCAACATTGTTCCTGATTTGAGCATTGGAAAACTAAAGTATACATGGTCACGCCTTTAGAAATCTCTAAGATTAGCTACCAGGCTCTTGAGAGTAAGCAGACTGCTCAGAACAAAAATATGTGAGTCAACTGCATATGGAAAAACAAACAAAAAACAATCCTATACAATAAAAGATCTTTTGGAAGTATCACCATACCTGATTTCAAACTGTGCTACAGAGAGAGCTATAGTAAAAATACCACATGGTATTAGCATAACACAGAAACATTGATCAATAGAATCCAGTTGAAGAAACAGACATGAATCTACACAACTGTGGACACTTAATTTTTGATAAAGAATCAGAAATATATAATGGAAAAAGAAAGTGTCTATAGCAAATGGAGCTGGTATAACTGACTGGTGGTATGGGGAAGAAATATAAATAGATCCTTATCTATCATCCACAAAACTCAAGTTCAAGTTGATCAAAAATCTCAATGTACCAGATATACAGAGCCTGATAGAAAAGAAAGTGAGAAACACCCTTGAATGCATTGTCACAGGAGACAACTTTCCAAACTGAAGACCAATAGTGCAGGCATTAAGTTCAACAACTAATAGATGGAACCCTGTGAAACTGAAAATCTTCTGGAAGGCAAAGGACACCATCAATAGGACAAAATGGCAGCCTACAAAAAGAGAACATATTTTATCTAACCCCAAATCCAACAGAGGGCTGATCTCCAAAATACATAGAGAACTCAAAAAAAGTAGACATCAACAAACTAAACAATGCAATTAAAAATAAGATACAGATCTAAACAGAGAATTTTCTACAAAGGAAATTCCAATGGCCAAGAAATACTTAAAGAAATGCTAAACACACTTAACCATCAGGGAAATGCAAATCAAAACAACTCTGAGATTCCATCTTACACCTCTCAGAATGACTAAGATCAAAAACATAAGTGGTAGCTCATGCTGACAAACTTTCAGAGCAAGGAGAACACTCATCCACTGCTGGTCCAAGTACAAACTTGTAGAGCCACTTTGGAAATCAATATGGCAATTCCTCAGAAAACTGGTAAGCAATCTATCTCAATCCCCATCTATATTACTCTTTCTGCATATATAACCAAAGGATGTTCTGTCCTGTCACAAGAATACTTGCTCCACTATGTTCATAGTACATTTATTCTTAATAGCCAGAAACTAGAAGCAACCTAGATATACCTCAACTGAAGAATAGATAAAGAAAATGTGGCACATTTACACAATGGAGTATTACTCAGCAGTTAAAAATAATGACATCACATAATTTGCAGGAAAATGGATGGAACTAGAAAAAAAATCATCCTGAGTGAGTGTGATGGTTTGAAAGAAAATGGCCCCCAAAGCGAGTATCATTATTAGGGGGTGTGGCTTTGTTGGAGTAAGTATGACATTGTAGGAGGGAGTCTATCACTACGGGCATAGGCTTTGAGGTCTCCCATGCTCAAGCTACACCCAATACAAGCCCTAACTAAGACAGTGAGAAAACCCAAACTGAGAAAGACAAAAATGGTATGTATTTACTTATGAGTGGATATTAGCTGTAAAGTAAAAGATAATCATGCTATGGTCCACAGACCCAGAGAAGCCTATTAACAAAGAGGGCTTGGGGCACAGGAAAAGATCTCCCTGGGAAGGGGAAATAGAATAGATTTCATGGGTGTACTGGGCATGGGTGGGGTTAGAAATAGGAAGTATCAAGTGGCAGAGAGGGAGAAAGTACTGGGAGACACAACTGGAATTGGGGGAGGCATTTGTGGGTGAGGTGGAAACCTATTATAAGAGAATCTATGAGCAAAACACTAGCAAAGATTCCTAGTAATGGGGTATACGGAGTTTGAACTGGCCCTCGTCTGTAACTAGGCAAGGCCTCAAGTGAGGGTATTGAGATGTAAACCTAGCCACACAACCTGTAAGCTACAGTTTGTCCTTCCAGCAGAGTGCTTGGAGATCAGAGCCCAGAAGAATCCTCATCAAAGAGACCAGAGAGACTTCATCCAGCAACTGCTGGATACAGATGCAGAGTCCCACAGTCAAACATTAGGTAGAGCTCAGGGAGTGGTGCAGAGGAGGCAGAGGAAGGAACTGAGGTAACAGAGGGGTCAGGGAAAGCCAGCACAAAGCAGAACTTGGTCCATGGAATCAATTCATTGGGATTCATAGGCGCTGGCAGAGACCAGGGAGCCTGTAGGGGTCTAACCTTGGTCCTCTGCATATACATTACAGCTGAGTAGCTTGTTGTTCTTGCAGAATTCCTAACAGCAGGAGCAGGGGTGGTCAATGGCTCTTTTGCCTACTTATGGGACTCTTTTCCTCCTAGTAGGATGCCTCATTGAGCCTTGATATGACAGTATGTACCTGGTCTTATAGTAGCATATTATAGCCTGTTTGGATGATGTCTCTGGGAGGCCTCCTCTTTTCTAAGGGGAGACCAAAGGAGAATGAATCTGGGGGAGAGTGGTGGTGGGGAGTGAGAGACTGTGGAAAGGGAAGGATAGAATGTTATATATGAGAGAAGAGCAAAAATAAAGAAAGAGAAACAGAAGAAAAACATTTGTGAGTCAACTAACTACTCAATACAGTCTCTTAGGCTATATGAATTTGCATAAAGTCAGTTGAATATAAGATATCTTTAACCTAGATTTTACCCTATTTTCTGCATTTTATAATACTTCCAAGATATCAATTGAGGTGTGGTTTAAATGACTCCACTAATCTTAACCTGGATGACAGCCCCACAATTTCCCATTGGGTGAAAGTAAATGTCAAGATGATAAAACCGATCAAGTCTGTTTTACTCACATTGAAATGTTAAAAATTCCATAAACTTACAATTCAAAAAAAAAAAAAACAATAGGTGTCCTTACCTGGAGGAGACCTAACACTGACACTTTTATGGTTTTGCTGTCTCCAGAACAGTAATGGACTCATATCAGATGCCTATAATGTTCTAATTTTATTACTTAGAAATAGGAAGACTGCCAAAAACCTATTAATATTTCAAATAACTCTCCTCACCTAAAAACTTTTTCAAAAGCTGAACTTTCCATGCTAGTGAGTAGTCCCAATTATGAAACTGAATGTCACAAGATCATCAAACAGTCCAATGCAGACAATATCCATAATTATTTTGCAAGTATATTGGACGCCCATCACCAATTTAAACTTCTTTTTATTTACAAAGGCAAAATGTTTGTGAAGTTATTAGTCATCTGTGAGGCTTTAATTCCAGGAAGGATTATGAATCTTAAAATTTACAGTAAGTCTGACTTGTTCTTTCTTTCATTCTTTTAGTATGAGTGAAAGTTAATCTTCAGGTAAAAGAAGTCATTCAACATGACAGGACATTGCTTCAAGGTCTAGGTGGAACGATGTAAGGTGTGTATTCAAATATGTTACTTTCCATTCAGAATTAAGAAAGCCTAATTTTAAATAAACTTGATTTAAAATTCTTTGATTTTGAGCTAGAGAGATAATTTAATTAGTAAGATGTTTGGTAAGTAAACACAAGAACCTGGGTTAGCTCTCCAGAACCCATGTTTAAAAGGCATCAAGCAGTATTTTAGAGCTGAGAGACAGAGACAGGCAAGTCCCTGCATATTGCTGGCCATCCAGACTCACCTACTTGTCCAGTTCCAGGACAGTAAGAAACTATGTTTTAAAAAAGTAAAGTAAAATAAGAGGTGGAGAACACGTGCAGATCAACATCTAAGCCTGTCCTCTGGCCTCTACCTGCACATGCACACATATAAATTTACATATATGTATGCACTTGCACATATATCAACATATGCATTCAGACATATATATGATGATTTCCTTTATTCTTTTATATATGACAATAGCAAATAAACTTTGTCAATAATTACATGGCCAGAATAAGTAATACTTTATTAAACATGTAGATAAAAACATAAGGCAGGGCTGAACAATACCGAGTCCATTGTAAGTTATATAACAAAAAGGCAGCCACAGTTTTCTTAGAAAGGAAATAAGAACAGATTTTTAAAGAAAATTTGAATTTTTTATACAATTGTATTTCAATATTCTTACATACCCACCCTCACACCTTTAAGTCACAATTTTGATGACAATATTTTACTATTAAATCCCAAAACTGGTCTACTGGTAAACATGGTCTTATGTAAAATGTTTATAATTTGGTCATGGTCATTGATTTAGGAGGTGATAGTCATTTCAGAAGGAAATCAGGGAGGAATTACATGTCTCTGACTCATGTTCTTAACGTATTCTCTTTATAATAAAATAAAATCAAAAGAGTAGTATAAGAAATAGAAGGAAGCCAGGCGGTGGTGGTGCACGCTTTTAATCCCAGCACTTGGGAGGCAGAGGCAGGCAGATCTCTGTGAGTTCGAGGCCAGCCTGGTCTCCAAAGCGAGTTCCAGGAAAGGCGCAAAGCTACACAAAGAAACCCTGTCTTGGAAAAAAAAAGAAAAGAAATAGAAGGAAGGTAGCACTCATTAATAGTCTTCTACCACATGAACACTTCTCTACTATGAAATCATCTTTTAAAATATCAAGAAAAACTTCATAAAATAAGCAAAAATAAAAATATTATAAATACTTGTATATATGGATAGAAAGATGATAGACAGACAGACAGATAGATAGAGGTGAATTATTAGAATGGCATACATGCTGTCGTCCAGCTAAATCAACAATGGCTGTCCACCAATGGAAGGTCCAAGAATCCAATACTTCTTTAGTCCATGATGCTGGATGTCTCAGTTAGTCTTTGGTATTAGCTGGAAGTCCAAGGAAGATTTTTAATATCGGTGAAAGAATGGATTTTCCAGAGAAAGATCAAGCAGGTAAAGAGGGCGTCCTTCTTCACAATTCTTTTTTTTGAATTTATTTTATTTTATTTTACAATATAACTCAACTTTACATATCAGCCATAGATTCCCCCGTTCTCCCTTCTCCCGCCCCGCCCCCTCCCCCCGGCCCACCCCCCATTTCCATCTCCTCCAGGGCAAAGACTCCCCCAAGGATTGAGATCAATTTGGTGGACTCAGCCCAGGCAGGTCTAGTCCCCTCCTCCCAGGCTGAGCCAAGGGTCTCTACTAAGCCCCAGGTTTCAAACAGCCAATTCATGTACTGAGCACAGGACCCGGTCCAACTGCCTGTATGCCTCCTAAACAGATCAAGCCAATCAACTGTCTGACCCATTCAGAGGGCCTCATCCAGTTGGCGGCCCCTCAGCCATTGGTTCACAGTTCATGTGTTTCCATTCGTTTGGCCACTTGTCCCTGTATTCCATCCATCCCTGGTCCCAACAACTCTTGCTCACAGAAACCCACCTCCCATTCTTTATATAGGCTGCCGACATAGGGGAAGGTGTGATACAGAGCAAAAGGGCATCTTCCCACCTCAAAACATACGGATCAGAAGTGGTCCATTTCAAATGATTCAGTTAAGAAAAAACTCCCTCACAGGTGTATGCAGCCATTTGTGTTTTAGTTAATTCGAGATGCAGTCAAGTTGACAACGAAGAATAGCCATCACAGTTACATATAGATATGAAATTTAAATACGTATGTACATATAAAATACAAGAAATTTCTAGCATGTGAGCAGGTGATACAGGGAATGAAGATCTATAGCACAAACCTCACCAGTCTTTCAGAGTTTCTGCTGATTTTAAAAATCAATCAAGTAAGATGCAAAACCAAAAATAAACAAACAAAAAAAA
>CABHPQ010138137.1:10980-32978 GCA_902168405.1 Peromyscus aztecus
TCAACTGAACAATGGATAAAGAAAATGTGGTACATATACACAATGGAATACTACTCAGCAGAGAAAAACAATGACATCATGAGGTTTGTAGGCAAATGGACGGATCTAGAAAAAATCATCCTGAGTGTGGTAACCCAGACTCAAAAAGACAAACATGGTATGTACTCACTCATAGGAGGATACTAGATGTGGAGCAAGGATGACTGGACTGCTACTCACATCACCAGGGAGGCTACCTGGAAAACAGGACTCCAAGAAAGACACGGGGATCACCCAATGACAGAGAAATGGATGAGATCTTCATGAACAGCCTGGATATAAGTGGGGGAAATGAAGGGTGAAGGTCGAGGGAAAGAGAGCCTGGGGGAGCGGGAGACCCCAGTTGGATCAAGAACAGAGAGGGAGAACAAGGAATAGGAGACCATGATAGATGAAGACCACATGAGAATAGGAAGAAGCAAAGTGCTAGAGAGGCCCACAGAAATCCACAAAGACACCCCCACAATAGACTGCTGGCAATGGTCGAGAGACAGCCCGAACTGACCCACTCTGGTGATGGGATGGCCAAACACCCTAATTGTCATGCTAGAAACCCCATCCAGTGACTGAGGGATCTGGAAGCAGAGATCCACGGCTAGGCCCCGGGTGGAGCTCCGGGAGACCAATTAGCGAGAATGAGGAGGGTCTATATGAGCGAGAACTGTTGAGACCAATGTTGGAAAAAGCACAAGGACAAATAGTCAAATGAATAGAAACACATGAACTATGAACCAGTGGCTGAGGGGCTCCCAACAGGATCAGGCCCTCTGAATGGGTGAGACAGTTGATTGGCTTGATCTGTTTGGGAGGCATCCAGGCAGTGGGACTGGGTCCAGTGCTCATTGCATGAGTTGGCTGTTTGAAACCTGGGGCTTATGCAGGGTCGCTTGGCTCAGCCTGGGAGGAGGGGAATGGCACTGCCTGGACTAAGTCTACCAGGTTGGTCTCAGTCCTTGGGGGAGGCTTTGCCCTGGAGGAGGTGGGAATGGGATGTGGGCTGGAGGGGAGGGGAGGGGGGCGGGACAGGGGAGAACAAGGGAATCCGTGGCTGATATGTGGAACTGAATGGTATTGTAAAATAAAATAAAATTTAAAAAAAAAAAGAAATGGGCTATAGAACTAAACAGAGAATTCTCAACAGAGGAAGTTCAAATGGCTGAAAGACATTTAAGGAATTGAGCAACATCCCTAATCATCAGGGAAATGCAAATCAAAAATGACTCTGAGATACCACCTTACACCTGTCAGAATGGCTAAGATCAAAAACACTGAAGACAGCTTATGCTGGAGAGGATGTGGAGCTAGGGGAACTCTCCTCCACTGTTGGTGGGAATGTAAGCTTGTACAGCCACTTTGGAAATCAATATGGTGCTTTCTTAGAAAATTGGGAATCAATCTCCCCCGAGACCCAGCTATACCACTCTTGGGCATATACCCAAAGAATGTTCAATCATACCACAAGGGCACTTACTCAGCTAAGTTCATATTAGCATTGTTTGTAATAGCCAGAACCTGGAAACAACCTAGATGCCCTTCAACTGAACAATGGATAAAGAAAATGTGGTACATATACACAATGAAGTACTACTCAGCAGAGAAAAACAACGACATCATGAGGTTTGCAGGCAAATGGATGAAACTAGAAAATATCATCCTGAGTGAGGTAACCCAGACTCAGAAAGACAAACATGGTATGTACTCACTCATAGGAGGATACTAGATGTAAAACAAAGATGACTAGACTGCTCCTCACAACTCCAGGGAGGCTACCTAGAAAACAAGACCCTAAGAAAGACACAGGGATTGCCCAATGACAGAGAAATGGATGAGATCTACATGAACAACCTGGACGTGAGTGGGAGTAATGAAGGGCAAGGGTCGAGGGAAAGAGAGCTTAGGGGAACAGGAGATCCCAGCTGGATCAAGAACAGAGAAGGAGAACAAGGAAAGAGAGACCATGATAAATGAAGACCACATGGGAATAGGAAGAAGCAAAGTGCTAGAGAGGTCCCCAGAAATCCACAAAGATACCTCCACAATAGACTACTGGCAATGGTCAAGAGAAAGCCTGAACTGATCTACTCTGGTGATAGGATGGCCAAACACCCTAACTGTCATGCTAGAAATCTCATCCAATGACTGAGGGAAGCAGATGCAAAGGTCCATGGCCAGGCTCACGGTGGAGCTCCAGGAGTCCAATTGGCAAGAAAGAGGAGGGATTGTATGAGCAAGAATTGTTGAGACCAAGATTGGAAAAAGCACAGACAAGATTGGAAAAAGCCCCTACCAAAACTAATAGCCAAACTAATGGAAACACATGAACTATGAACCAATAGCTGAGGAGCCCTCAACTGAATCAGGCCCTCTGGATAAGTGAGACAGCTGATTAGCTTGAACTGTTTGGGAGGCACCCAGGCAGTGGGACCGGGACCTGTCCTTAGTGCATGAGCTGGCTGTTTGGAACCTGGGGCACTTTGCTCAGCCTGGGAGGAGGGGACTGAACCTCCCTGGACTGAATCTACCAGGTTGAGCTGAATCCCCAGGGGAGTCTTTGCCCTGGAGGAGATGGGACTGAGGCATGGGCTGGGGGGAAGGCAGGGGTGGGGGAGGCAGAAGGGGGAGGAAAGGGGAATCTGTGGCTGATATGTAAAATTAAATTAAATTATAAAATAAAAAAATTATTATAGGCCTTTTATTTTCTAGCTATCCTGGATCCTTTATGCTTCCATATAAAATTTAAAATTGTTTATTTTCAATTTATGCAAACAATTGTGATGGAATTTTAATGGGAAATGCACTAAAAATATAGATGACTCTTGGGTTTATGGTCATTTTCAGAATATTAATCTTACTACTCCATCAACATCCTCGTTCCATCTTTTGGTATCTTCTTTCATTTTTTTCAGGTTTTATTATAGAGATACAGAATCCACCAGCTCTCATTGGACCAAGAGGTGAGTGACTCTTCTCCTACCCAAAGAGTTTTGCCTATAGGACCTAGGCCCTGAGGCACAACTCAGGCCCTGGAACCCCCACCCATTGCTGGCCCAGTTACCAGCAAGCAGGGAAGACTCCTGCAGGCAGGCTCCCCTACCAAAACCTCCCATCGGACCCTGCAACCTACAAGACCCATGCCCTACATGAGACCCACCCATCCCCCTGTGACATCAGTGGCTTCCCGAGACAAAGAATCTGCCAGCTCCAATTAGACCAAGAGCTACTACAATTGGCACAAGTGGTCCCCTGAGACACAGACATAGCAAGTACAGATCAGACCAAAATCAGCTTGTTCAGACAAAGGCAACCCTTGCACCTAGTGGAGGAAGAGATTGGTAGACACCAGTGCAAAAATACATACAACAACGTAAAGAGCAATATGGCACCACCAGAACTTAGTATTGTACAACAGTGAGACCTGAATATCACAACATAGAAAGTGGCATTAAAATTAACTTTATGATGATGAAAGAGGCCTTTAAAGAGGAAATAAAAAATCCCTTAAAGAAGTTGAGGAAAAGACAAAGAAAAAATTGGAAGAAATCAGTAAATTCCTCAAAGAAAGCCAAGAACACAAACAGGTAAAGGAAGAAGTTCAAGACATGAAAATTGAAATAGAAACAATGAAGAAGACACAAACTGAGGGAATGCTGGAAATAGAAAATATAAGTAAATGAACAGGAACTACAGATGCAAGCATAACCAACAGAATATAAGAGATGGAAGAGAGAATCTCTGGCATGGAGGTTACAATAGAGGAAATAGATTCATCAGTCAAAGAAAACACCAAAACCAAAAGGAAATCTGGGATACCATGAAAGGGCCAAACCTAAAAAAATAATAGGGCTAGAAGAAGGAGAAGAATACCAACTCAAAGGCACAGAAAATATATTCAACAAAATCATAGAAGAAAATTTTCCCAACTTAAAGAAAGAAATACCTATGAAGATACAAGAAGCTTATAGAACTATACATAGACTAGACCCCAGAAAAAGGACCGTCAACACAAAATGATTAAACCACCAAACATACAGAATAAAGAAAGAATATTAAGAGCAGCAAAGGAAAAAGGCCAAGTGACTTATAAAGACAAACCCATCAGAATAACACTTGACTTCTCAAGAGAGACTCTGAAAGCCAGAAGGTCCTGGACAGATATAATGCAGACACTGAGAGATCAGATATGTCAGTCCGGACTACTATATTCAGCTAAATTTTTAATCAAGACATTCCAAAACAAAACCAGATTTAAAAAATGCCTATCCACAAGTCAAACCCCACAGAAAGCACTAGACAGAAAACTCCAACCTAAGGAAGTTAGATGCACCCACAAATAAAAAAGGGGATTGGAACTGCCTAGGCTCAGTGAGCTGGGCTCTGCTGACTCCCCATGGGAGACCTCAATTTGGGGGATGTGGGGATGCAGGGTGGCTTGGGAAAGAAGCTTCTTTTTGAAGCATATGTCTATTACTACAAAAAGGCATTACTGGTCAAAATGCAGAGAACAACTGACCTTGGGTCCCCAGAACCAGTTGATACATCTACAACACAACTGCTACACCAAAGGCTCAGGGAACATCATGCAGGAGTGGAAATATTGTAAAAGCCAGAAGACTAGTACCATCTGCTGTAAAAGTCTGTCTTTTATGTGTGACAGGGAAGATGTACCCTGTGAAACCTCAACAATATGATTGCCTAAACAAGTCCTGAAAAAATAACACCCATTGGCATGCCAACATGGATGAGGAAAATATCATAAACCCCCACTTATAGATGAAGAGTGACAGACAATTAATTATTAGGATCTTTTCTTAAAGTTCCTTCACACAGTGAAGACTAAACAAAGACTGGTTGAAGTCAAAAGTGAGTTCAAGTCTGGACATTGCTTGATAAGCAGACATGAGATGTAGGATATACTATGATCTACTAAACCACAGAACTACTTAGAGATTATGGGAAATGTGGGATGTGGAAATATTTTTGAAACCCAGAGAATTATATGCAAGCATAAGAGAAATGACAGAATCTTACAAAGGCGGGTTATAGTACAAGCAACATAGACAAGAGCCAGCAGCTGAGAACTAAAATCACAGCCACCCTCCCCACAGGCCTGCAGAGAGGGCTTCTAAAGCTGAAGTTGAAATGTTGGCAAGACACAGCTCCATGGAGTGGTCAGACACAGAAACAGTGGAAGTCTGTGGTGTCATTTATTCTAAGGGCATTGGTCAAATGTTAAGAGAAGATGATTCAGCTTAGCCTGCTGAGCTCAACTAGCCACCCAATTCTCTTCAATATGTTTCATTATTCTTTTTAAACAACTCCTACTTTGTTCTCCCTGAAAAGAACTGAAGAACAAAGGAGCACTAGCACAAGGCTTATCCAGAGCATGAGTTTGTAGTTAGTGTCTTATAACTCAAGGCCTCTCTTGGCCTTTACAAACCGCATTGTATTGTTCAAAGCTATTCTATTCTACATTCCTACTCAGCAGGCCCTGTGGTAGGATCTGGAAATGTAAAAGCCAATAACATTGTCCCTGTAAACTCCAGGGGCTAGGCAGGGCACAGCATTGTACTGTGACAAATCCAGTGACTGGGGAAGCTTAGGCCAGTGGGGGAAGAAAAGAGTGTAATCAAATCCAGTGTAATGAGGCACTCTAAGAATTCCATCTGATAGTCAGTAGCCAGAGTTATCAATATTAGAAGGCCATTTTATAGTAAATAATTAAATGAAGCAGAATAATATGCACAGTAGTTTCTTTAAGTATTTGTTTTACTAAAGGGTAAATAATGAGATTATAGAGTGGCAATGTAATTAGGGCTTATAACATGTACCTTATGTTACATGTCTTAGGAAGCCACTGAAGGTCTTAAACAAAGTGTCAAGTTATTTTTTATTTTATCATAGAAAGATCTCACAGAGTCCACATGGATGATCTATTAAAGGGGAACTTGGTCATAAAAGTTAGAGAAGTAATTCAAGTGAAAGATAATGAGGTTTTGAATGAAGATAGATTAATAGGGATAAGAGAAGAGAACCAGTTAAGGTGTATTTTAAGGCAAAACTGGTCATATAGGTAACTGAATTCAAGGCCTGTCTGAGGGAGAAGACAAAATCAGGGCTAGCTCTCACTAATCTCTTGACTCCTGAGATTAGATTAGAATGCCATTAAGTGAGTCAGTAGAAATGAGTTATTAGAGAGACTTTTTTAATTGGGGAAGTTAGTTTGTTTTTTTAACATGTTTGAAATAATGTTCATGGGAATAATCAAAATTAAGTTGTCTGGTCAGTAGCTGCATTCACAAGTGCTGGTTCCAGGAAGACAATAAAAAGAATGTTGATCAGAAAAAGCCAGAAGCTCATGTGACTGTTCAAGGATAACTTACAAAAACATTGAGCTATGCAGCCAGAAATCTAAAATTTGAAAGAAGGAAGGGAATATAGATGAGATTAGTCTTACTAATGAAAGAATGACCAGGAAAGGGATGACACAGAAGGAAGAAGCTTCAAGACAGAAGGACATGGTTATTGTTATCAAATGTTGCTGGGTTGGCAGGTGAGGAAAAGACTGGATAGTTAATGACAAAACTACACTTAAAAGTAGATGAAGATGGTACGTTTACAGGAGCCAGTCAGTAGCATCTCTACTTATCCAATCTGTAGTCAGAGAAACTAAAGGCAAACAATCAGATGCAAAACAGAGAGAAATGGACTTGTCAGTTTCCTAACTCCTTTGAATTAGCCTCACCAACTTCTGCCAAAGTAGTCCTCTTGGTTTGTAGAGTAAAATGTGCCTTGGTAAATGTAAAGCATAGATGAACAGATAAGACCAAAGGAAGAGATAGAAAGGATTCTACCTTCTCATGCCAACACCGAGTCTATGCCTTCCTAGAAGGAATAATGGAATAGCCTTCATAATAAATCTTCTTCCTGGGGAGGGAGGGAAAAGTTGGCTTCCATCTGTGAAATATAAGTAAGAGAGGAAAACAATGTTCTTTTTCAACAGTTGTAGGGATAAAGCCCCAACTTCCAGACACAGAGAATAAATAGAAAAGGAGGATGAAAATTATATAGACTCTTAGCTTTATACGTTATCTTCAAGATGAGTCTTTCATGATTTCAATTAAGGTTGTATCCCAGGGAATGAAAATATGGGTCAGTAATTAAGAGCATGTACTGTTCTTGCACAAGACAGTACGTGTCAGGACACTCTAGCTCCATGGACCTGATGTCCTCTTCTGGCCTCCATAGGTAATTGCCCTCATGTGCACATACTCCCACACAGATGCATACACATATAACATAAATAAATCTAATCTTTTTAAAATAAGAATACACCCTTATGGCAGACAGACTGCCCCATCTTAAGCAAGATGAATTGGTAAAATCTTTCCTTAATGCCCTACTTTGTTTGGCAATAGTAGAAAAATGTGCTTGGAGTTAGAATATCAAGATTCTAACATGGCAATCACTGTTTTTAAAGCCACAAGTAAGTCTCTAAACTGTTTTAAGACTCACATTTCTCACCTTAAAAGTGAAAATAATTGGCTTTGATCTAAAAATTAGGTCAAATGAAATCAAATCATATCAGGTTAATATCAATCAGAGAATGTATATGAGGATTCTGCACATACTCCAGCTGTTCAATAAATGCTTATTGATTCCAAATCTTTTTACTGAAAGCAATATTCTTTTCTAAATGCATTTAAGAATGGCAGTTTAGGGCTATTACATATGACAGTGAGAATTCTGTTCTCCCTTTGGGAAGATTCCCTTCATGTTTATAAAGAAGAAGTGACTAGCCAGAAGGTGGCTGGCTGTTTGTGGCAAACCAGTGTACTGTTTTCTACAGTTTCAGATCAAAAGATTTGGATCCTCAATTTTGTTTCAATACCTGGAGGGAGTATAATTCACTGGGTGGGTCAACACTGCCCAACTGACAACAAACAGATATGTAATCTTGACGCCAATTTGAATTTTAAGTAAATTTTCTGTTAATTTGATAATGTTCAATATGTTATACTTACTCAGTCAGTTGTTCATTCAATATTTAGCTTTACTATGTGCCAGATAATGTAAGAAACTTCACAATTATTGTCTCTTCCTTTTGGGAGCTGACACTCAGATAGCAGAGACAAGCATGCAGTTTGTATGCAAAGGAAAATATGAATCCAAAGAAACCAAATTTAATCACCTTGGTGACACCAAAGAAAAGCTGAGCCTGCTTAAAGGAATCAGGAGAGATATGATTGTTGATGGCTACTTGAGTTGGTCCTGAGGGGGAAGTAGGAGTTCATTAGATAGAAGTAGTAAGAAGGGGCACTTCTGACAGGGAACAGCACCTGCAGAGCGGTTACAGCTTGGAACAGCCTCCTTATTCAGGGAACTGCTTATTCTGGAAGCAAGTTTGGTTGCATGGAGGTAAGAGACAAGAAAGTGTGTAAGACCAATTGCTAAATGGTCTTATTAACAAAAAACCCAGAGCCAGATATTGGGGTAAAAACTGAAAGATCAGAAAAGCAGGAAGAAGCCAGCCATGTTCTTACCACTTGGAAATCCTCAACCGAAGAGACCTACTTCCTGTATACCCACACCTATATGCCTTTCTATTCTGCATCTCATTTCCTCTCTCTTCCCAGCTACATCACTTTCTGTCTGTCTGTGCAGACCTCCAGACCTCTGTGGTTAGTGCTGGGATTAAAGGCATGTGTCACCATGCCTGCCTCTGTTCCCCAGTGTGGCCTTGAACTTACAGAGATCCAGATGGAGCTCTGCCTCCTGAATGCTAGGATTAAAGGCAAGTGCTACCATTGCCTGACTTCTATGTTTTATATAGTGACTGGCTTTTTCTTTTGATCCTCAAATAAGCTTTATTGGGGTACACAATATATTAGGGGACACAATATATCACCACAAAAGTGAAAAGTCAAAGGATAGAAACTATATAGGGAAGGCCATGGACTTGAGGTATTTGGATAAGATGATAAGTAGAGGGTAAGGAAGGGAAAGCAAATCACTTTTGCCTTCACAGAAATCACTTGCTGAGTCCATATTGATATTCACCATTAAGAGAACCAGTGTTCTCCATAATTCATTACCTAGTTGGTCTGGAATAACAATTTGACAAGTATTTCCTAATCTTTATGAATCAAGGACTTGGTCCAGGCCCGATATATATAACTCGCTTCTGTTCATGGGGCCTTTTTGATTAGTAGACTTAAGTAGTTAGATCAGGATGGCTTGGATGTGAACCTGGCTTCATCATTGACTAAGCATAGAACTAAGCATAGTGTGGTTTTAACTCTTTATGCCTCTGTTTCCTCATAATAATATAACTGTTTCTCCTAAAGTTCATGGGAAAGCTATGCAGTACCAATCACTAGTGCTGTGTACTACAAATTAGACTATAGTTTAAACAGTTCTATTCTAGATTCAAATGAATGATTTTTCTAGAATGTTAAGGGAACTCAAACTGTCTTCCCAAATCTTGGCTCTAGCTTTTTTTCCTTTTTCTTTTTTTTTTTCTAATTTTTGGCATACTACAAAGCACATTATGTCAATTTCCTTATCTAAACCACCAAAACAGTAACATGAACAAGAGAAGGTGACTGTGGGAGGCAAACAAGGTCCTATTTGCAAATGCTCCTGTCTCATAGAAGAGGTGTGATAACTCCCTGTCTTTTCTGTTAGGGATCAGCTTACAGTACCCCCCCCCCATATGTTCTGGGTAGGAGTATAAGCCAAACAACAACAAGAAACACAAAGGAAATTTTTTGGTCAAGTACCTCACTGAAATAAAAAAACACAATGAAGGCTGGCTTCAAATTTGTCATTAAAACCCAGTGAATAGATTAGTCATGATTTATCCAGGCACAGATTTGATAAAACTTGTTTGCAAATTGTGAACAGCATTTTCCTCTGCCATGATTCTAAACTCCAGCTGTGATTATGTCTATCTCACCTCTTTTCATGTCACTAAGTGGTGCTGAATTGCACCGACTGTGACGGTTCACCTTGGCTACCGACTTTAGATTCCATTGCAAGTTGCTTTTGAAGTCCCAAAGAGAGTGTGTGTCTGACCTGAAAAGTCTCCAGGTTGAAGTTGACTTTGAATTAATCTATCTGCCCTTCAGATAAACTCAAACTTCCCCCAGTAGAGTCTCACAGTCAGCAAGCATCCACCTACAAACACTTTAAATTTCCCCCATCTAGGCAGCTGATTTCTCAATGGTAAAGTGTAGAGTTTAGATGATGAGAGATCCTTCAGAAAGAGATTGTAGAATGCGAAGGATTTGGGGTATATTATTATATTCAAAGCAGATTTGCATTCTTCAAATACAAGCCGCTTGAGGGTTATGGGTATTGTTCTCTTAAAGAAAGAGAAGATGGCATAGGTGACTCCCTCTCCAGTTGCCATGGCAATGCATTATGAACTCAGTCCTTAGCATGCATGAGGAAAAAAGCTGAAAGCTGTTAGACTGCAGTATTTCTGAGACTGTGGTAACTGCACTGAGGCCGCCAAAAGAGTACAGGCTTGGAGCATAGAGGCATCATTTCAACCCCAATCATATATTTTATTACTTAGAATGAAAAATATATTGTGTTCTCTTAACCTTGTTTTCTCCATTTGTAAAATGGCATTGATAATAATTATCTCACTAAGGGATTGAATTCAGGATGGTAAACATTGTGAATCACAAACAGAAAGCACCTCCTTTTTGTTTCTAACACCCTCAACATAGGATTCCATGTATGGTCATTACAAGAATGAGTCCTTCTACTCCATATGAAAAGAAATGTCCAATATTGAGGATTTCTAAGCAGTGGAACAAACTACTTCTCAGGATGTTGAACTTGCCAATCCAGTCATTGTTAGAGATATTGAGACCAATTCAATAAACCCCTGTAATAATCATTTTTAAAATGGAGACATAGAAAGTTGGACTAGACACCATTTAAATTCAAAGATTTAAAGATCCTACAAAAGTCATCTCACTTTAAAATGCCTTGCAGGTTAAGCTAGATGCTCCTGAAGATATCACAGTTATTCACAGGAGTTCATGTACTCAGATTTTAACCCAGAGGAAAAAGGCAAGTCTTAAATAAAGTCTTGATCTTGGGAAGGAAGTTCACCTGATATTGAACCTCAAGAGCATTCAAACTTTAAACACTGTTGAATGGCTCTCATTCATTGCATGGTGCATCAATTGTCAGCTGAAAAAAAAATCACATTCAGCCAAATAGTCCTTCATCTATTTGACCCAGCATCTAGTTTAACTGATTATTCTCTGAGATGATGTGCCCTACTGTGCTGTTAATTAGAGGGAGGGAGACTGATCACCAAAGCCTTCAGAATGCAGAAACTTGGCCTCATGATATAACCATAGGCTTTGGGTTTCAATTTAATGCTCTATAACAGTGTTTCTCAACCTTCCTAATGCTGCAACCATTTAATATAATTCCTCATGTTGTGGTGACCTCCAACAATAAAGTTATTTCTGTTGCTACCTCTTCATAACTATAATCTTGCTACTGTTATGAATCATAGTGTAAATATCTGATATGCAGGATATCTGATATACAACCCCTGTGAAAAGGTCATTGAACTGCAAAGGGGGTTGCAACCCACAGGTTGAGAGCTGCTGTTTTATAATAACAGTTTCTAGCATCAAAATGGAAGCAAATCAAATTCCCTTTGAACATCTTGTAGAAATACAACAATGATTAAGACCTGATTTTCTTAAATCACTGCAGTTCTAACGAAATGAAAGGGGCAAAAGAAAATGAGATAGAACCTGAGACCTGTCACTCCAGAATGTCTAGAGCAGGCACAGTTTGAGTTAAGATTTCTTTAAAGTCCTTGTTTTCGTGGGTTTATTTCCTAGTAGGATAATATGACTGAGAAAGAAACAGAAAGGAAAGTTATTACTTCTCTAGAGGGAATGCTCTGTTGTGAAATCTGTATGGGAAACCAAATCTTGATGTCATATTTCCAATGCAATTATGCCCAACAGACCAGAAATGCTTTTGATTTGTGAGAAGAGATGCCAGAAAGTAAGGTGGGTCCAGTAGACTAGACTCGGCATACTTTCTGGATTGGGACAAGAAGCTCAAAATACCTGACCAAACCTCTGCTTTCCAATGACTCCAATTCACCACTGTTCACTCTAGTTGATCAATATTTAGTGTACTAACTCAGTGGCTATCTCTGGATTGTCTTGGGACTTTTTTTCCTTGGTGCAAATAATTTCTGGACAATTTCTAGTATTTTCTCTTTTGGCATTGCAGTTGTTCATAGTAGCTGGTGAGAATCTTTCCCTGTGTAGGGAGTTGAATATTTGCACCAATGACCCAGGATCTTCTGGGCTCCTAAGGAACTGGCACCAACTTGACATCAATTTCTCCATATATACCTCTATCATGGAGTTCAAACTTTGGGCATCTGGTAATCCTAATCTCAATATTCCCTCTTCATCCCTTGAAATAGTGGCTACTTCCTATTTTAACTGGTCTCAAATGGAAAATACTTGTCTATACCTTTCTGGCTAGGTTAACTCCTTGAGAACAAAGATCTTTATTAAGTACCCAAACAATATTTTCTGAATGCATCCTTGGAGGAAACTATCCTGCCTCTCATCACCACTGACCACTGCTTCCTAACCTTGGCTCTGTCTTCTTAAAGAGTAACAGATGCTAACCTAACTGTTCACATCCAGGACACTGGCTTTGTATGCCTCTCAGGGTATCCAAGATACCCCCTCTTCTGTACTTCACATTTACACTGTGATATGCTGGGTTGTTTTTGAAATCTAGACTTCCCATGACTTTTTAATAGATTGAAGTTTTTATTCAAAGGAAAACAGAGTCCTTACCTGAAGACATAGGGCTAAGCTCAGTTTCTCAATATAATTTTTAGAACATATCTAGATATTGGTATTACTGGATGCAGAGCCCACTATCATTAGGTGGGATTTTGTCAAGCCTTTCTATTGATTTTTACTTGTTTTTCTCCCTTAGAGAACTGGTGGATAATAATTTTATGCCATGTGTTGGCAAACTATACCAAAATGTAATGGCTTAAAACAGCTACCACATATTCAATGAGTGGGAAATATGGAAAGGTCTCAGCTGGGATGAATCATTTCTGCTAAAGAGATGTTAGCCAGGCTCATCCATGTGTTTGGATTTTATGATTAGATCATTTGCTCTTTCTCATCATCATACTAGTCTGAACTTCACCTGATAGCTAAGTCCTAAGAAGAAACTAGCAAAACAAGGAAACAAGTACTAATGCACAAATAGTTTTCCAGCCTATGCTACTAGCTCTGGGTTTAAAACATGCCATGTCACATCATCAAGTTTGTTCCATGTAGAAAGTGGCATGGCTTATAAAACGTCACGATCTGAGGTCTTATTTGTTTCTCAATTTTTTTCCATTCTCTCTAGTTTTTCACCCTGAACAAATCTCCCACAGTCTTTTATCTTCTTAACCCTGGTTCTATTTTACAATTTATAGCCATGGAAATATTTGTATTCTCTTTCTTACACCTTTGGTCTATATGCATGATGTTTTCAGCCTTGTTTACCTTTTTATTTTGCCACCTCTACATCCCTCTGTTTCTCTTCAACTGCTGGTTATGATTCAAGTCTCATCTTAAGTGAGACTTTCCTCTGGAAGATTTCTACCAATCCTCCAAGAGTCTACTGGTTCTGAAATGCATTCCTGCATCCTCAGATCTTATCTAACATGTAGTTCATGTTGACTTGCCTGTCTTTCTCACCAGACTATGATCTTTATAAGGATTCAACTATACAAGTGTCAAAGAATTCCTTTTCTGCCTATCTTTGTCATGCCTGCCAAGATTGCCCTCTCTAACTTTCCTGAGAGATCTCTAAAACATAAAAAGCAAATCTACTTGACTTTTACATTAAATTGGGGTTAGAATGGGTAATATGGGCCTCGAGGAAGTCTCTTAAGCTTCTTGAACTCTTGTCCAGAGTCTGAACTCTCACCCTTAGAATTCAGTTTATCTACCAACTGTTATTATGCTAACATGCTCCTGAGTGATAATGGGATGAAAAAATATAGTTACCAGGTACATTAAATCCAACTTCAAGACTCTGCTCTTGAGATTGGCCCAGTCTTCTGTGACCAAGGTGGGTTCTGTTGAAGTATGGATTTTCAGGTGTTTTATGGATTCTATGCTGATATTTGGGCTATTTGGGAAGTGTGAATGACTGGGGAGGTATTCCTTCTGATCAAAAGTGAGATGTTCTCCAAATCCTTAATATCAGATAGTATAGATTAGCTGTTAAAGTACTGATATTTTTATCTCTTAGTTATTGCATATTTATAGACACCACTGGAGCAAAGGTGGAGCCATTGAAAGGATCACACTAACACAATAAACTTTAGTACTTTGACAGCCATACCTCAGCAGAATTCCTCCTGCTCCCAACAGACTAGGCCAACCCTAAGAGCAGAGTCCTAAAGTTGACCTTAGTGTACCTAGTGACTAACACTTATCTGATCTTAAGAATTTGAAGAAGATCTCACTTTTGAACAGAAGGAACAACTGTACAGCCACACACACTCTCTGACCAGCCCAAACATCAGCAAATGCATAGAAACTTGCATGACCCACACAGATATCTAAAATTCTATCTCAAGGACAATCCACATAGTTTTCAGAGGAGATGTGGCATCCAAACTTATGAACATTTTGGTGTCCTTGGGGATAGAACAGATGAGATAAATAGATAGTATTGGACAACAGTAAGTAACAGGGTCCATATTCAAGCCTGGGTTCAAGTGTAAAATTACAAGTAGGAAGCATGGTGTATAGGGGGTGCTTAACACATATTTGTTGAATGAATGCACTTTTGTTCAAGGGTAGGCCATGATTTTTAACAAGTTCCATAATGTTGGGAGTCAGCCTCTCACTCCTGACACTTTCCTGTAAGTAAAACTTGACTGTCCTTGAAAGTTCAGCATCTTTGATTACTTTTGAATATGTTGGCAAGGGGATAAGTAAAAATGAGGTTACTTGGTGAAAGAAATTTTACAGTGGTAGGCTCAGAAAATAGTGCTGATTCAATCTGTCACATCCAGAAGAAATTTAGTATGCATGTCTCAGGACAGTGGCCTGAGTCCTGCCTATTGCCCCTTACTCCCAAACCCCAGGCCTAGGATGATGCAAGGTCCTTAGAGAATCAAAGCTGGACTTCAAAGAGGTCACCTTGACTCTGGTAGTTCTTTTCCTGCCCAAAGTCACAGATCCTGCTCAATATGAATTGAGCAAATAGCATGATTTCACTACGCTGCACATTGACAACCAGTGTTCAATCCATTCTGCACAGGTTTGCAAACTATAAACTGAACAAACTGCTTTATCTTACAAAAACTTAGTTTACTCATCTTTGAGGAAACTACAATAATGCCTAAGTCTATGGTAAGTAGGAGAAAAGGGACGAGACTGTAATGAGCAATGCTATGTCAAGCCAGCCTTCCTTATCACTACTAGAGACAGGGTCTTTGACCTCAATAACTCAAAATCTTATCAGAGAGATAGATCCTCACTTGAAGCTAGACCTCATGGAAATCTATATTATGAATCCATCTTCTCTGTTCTTTGAATGATTTCCAATTTCTTTAACAAGTGTTTATTGGCTATAAAGTATCAGATAACATGTCTGGCATTGAGGGAATATAATGGCACATAGAAAGGTCACTATTAGTCTCTTTATAGACCTTATGGCCAGATAGGTACAAACCTGCAGATGCAGAGCCTGGAGCTTCTGCAAACAAAGCCCATTCAGTCACCTGCTGTCTCTTTTTGATTGCTTGTCATCAGTTTAGTTCTTTGACCCAACTGATCTGTGAAGGCATATGACTCGGTAACAACTAGGCAAACATCTGTCTGTTTTGTTCAGAGTGGGATACACAAAGCAAAAGAAAGACCACAACTCCCCCTGTCCATGACAGGAACTGGAACAAGTCAGTTAGGGAAGGAAACAAAGCCTGGGAGCAAGAGATTCTCATGAAATTTTTCATGGACAAAAATAATCAAGTTTAGAAGAATGGGTACTTAGCTACCTTTAGGCTGTGTGGGGCTGGCCTGAAGATAAGGAGTGGTTGAAGCATGCCTAAAAGCCCCAGATTTTCTCATCCTGAGAGGCGCAGGAGTTTGGCTGCTCCCCTGCCTTGCCCAGGCACCAGCAGACCCCAGCATTTAGGCTTCTCTGAATGTGGATGTGCCCCGATGCACATAGCACCTGGTAAGCTTGCAAGTCTCAAAGGCTACAGGAACTGGTTGCTACTTATTTGACTGCAGAAACATCCGATGCTGGACTTCCTTTCTTTTCCATATGACTTTATAAGGTTCTTTCTCCTGGCCCATTGTCACTGAGTATACAAATGAAATGCTCTTGATTTTCTTGTCCCAACCAATGATATGCCTCTACATGGATCCAACTGGCCATTCTTCCTAGGGTGTAGCTGTCCTTTGCCCCCTCCAAATAAAGGATCTGTCCACTGACATAATCTCCCGGGTATTCTTTCCCATCGTACTCACTGCTGCTCAGGATCTGCCTTTGGCCTCAGTCATGCTTGTCTCTGTGTCTCCTCCCTGGGTTGGGCTAGTCCAACCATGTCCAGACAAAGATGAAGCAGGACTCTAGTCTGGCAGCACTGTAGTTTTAGAGAGAGGGACCTTTAAATGAATTTTGGGGCCAAGATGATATCTCTGGAAGCTAAAGATAAGAACATTGGTAACACCATTCCTCAGAAATACAGGCAAAGATCTGAAGTGAAAGTCACAAAGGACTCCAGGAAGAGAAACTCGAAATAGTCTGTTCAATTCTGACATTTGATTTTTGACATGTGTTTGTGTGTGTATGTGGTATGTGTGGGTATGTGTATATCATGTTTAAATGTGTGTGTACAGGCATGTGGAGAGGTGACTGTATGTGTGTGTGGAGGCCAGAGGTTGACACCAGATATCGTCATTGATCACTTTCCACCCTATTTATTGAGACCGGGTCTTTCACTTGAATCCTTAGTTCACTGATTTGGCTAGTCTAGCAAGACAGCTTACTCTGGATATTCCCTGACTCCACCGGTCACTCATTGCATGCATACAATGTTAAGTATGGCAAGTTGAGCTAACTCAGTTTACCAACCAGAGCTCCAGTGGACAGATGTAGCCCTCAGGTATTCAAACCACCATTATTTTTATTTTTTAAAGTTTTATTTTTTAATTTGCTAGAGAGATGGCTCAATAGTTAAGAGCATTTGCGTGTGTGTGTGTGTGTGTGTGAGTATAGATAGGTATACAGACAGACAGACAGACAGATAGATACGCAGACAGACAGATTTATTATATATATATGTGTGTGTGTGTGTGTGTGTGTGTGTGTGTGTGTGTGTGTGTGTTCATGTCTATGCATGGGTATATACACCTGTGTGTTAAAGTAGGGGTGCATGAGAAGACCAGAGGTGTAGAATTCCCCTAGAACTGACACTATAGGCCACTTGTGAACTACAACATGGGTACTGGGAACTAAACTTGCATCCTCTGCATGAACAGCAAGTGCTCTTAACCATTGAGTCACCTCCATAGCACCCCACAGTTATTTTTAAGAGCATAAATGAACAGTCAGCATAATAAGGAAAATCACAATGGAGAGCTAGCTAAAAGTCTATTTTTTTCAGTTGAAAATATAGAATATCTGACAATGATAGACAACATTTCTGAAAGTAACAATCACATGTTCTCCAACAAGCTGTTGTTCTGCCAGATGAGACATTTCAGTTTGCCCCAATTATCATTCCTTATGCCCTTGAACATACATCACTCCACTAAGTTTTTTTTTAAACAGAACTTGGAAAGCCTAAGGGTCTATAAACACCTGGGAACCTGCTTGGCACTAATGTGCTGAGTAAGATAGGTTTTCCACATAGAACTAAGAGCCCAGGGAAGGGTATGAATGAAGAGGCCAGGGAAGGGTATGGGGATGTTGAAGTTACTTGTCACCATGTACAACTTACCATATCTATAAACTCTATTCCTTGTAGTTGTTTTTGTCATTTGAGAATTGTAAGAATGTTTTGAGAACAAGTTGTAGAAGAGCTAAGGCTAGTTCAGAGGTGGATGAAGACCTCTGTTTTGTCCTTGCATTCTCAGGTCCATCCCTCTCATGCATTAGTATGAACTTTCTTAGGCTAGGACTTAGGGACTCCAACATTTGGCTGACTTTGCCATTCTTTTCCTATCTACTTCTTCCAAAGCTCCAAAAATGTCATCATTATGAAAATGTTCACAGTCCTCCAACTGTGCCTTTTACACCTTCATATTAGAATGCTTGATCTTACCTTTATGTACAATATCAAATTTCATCAAGTAAATTTAAATTTTCCCTTAAAGCCTCATTTTAAGTACCTCCTTGTCTTTGAATTAATTCTAGATTCTTGTTTTTCCAGAGGCCAAACGGGTCATTCATCCTGCTTTGTACACTCCTCAATTACAGTCTCCATTGCACTGTAGGGTGTAGTTACCTCTTAAAGCATCATCACACAAAAGGATTACAGAGAAAAGGATAATAGTAAATATAGTTAGTTTCCTTAGCTCAGCCTCCATATGTTTATATTCTACAGATGGAACCAATGACCCTATCCATGGACTCCTTCATAAAGTTTAGCCCTTATGTTTCTACTCAGTGAAAACATGAGTATATGATGAATAAAATGAATGGGATGTACACACAGCTCAGGAAATAGAAATATTCCTAAGGTGACCCACATTCTCTCCACTACCATACACACACAAATGGGCTAAATCTCTGTATTCAAACTGTCTGGGTCATGTTTTGTAGCTGGAGTTCTTTCCAGTCCTGCCCGGGCCTGCAGCTGCTCGGACCCAAATAGAGGACCCACAGAGGCTTATATTAATTGAAACTGCATGGCCTAATGGCTCAGGCTTCTTGCTAGCTGGATCTTACACCTTAAATTAACCCATTTCTATAAATCTATACCTTGCCACATGGTTCGTGGCTTACCGGTATCTTTACATCTTTCTTCTCCTGGTGGCGGCTGGCAGCATCTTCTCACTTAGCCTTCCTGTTCCCAGAATCCTCCTCTCTGTTTATCCCACCTATACTATACTTCCTGCCTGGCTACTGGCCAATCAGTATTTTATTTATCAACTAAATCAGTGCAACACACATTCACAGCGTACAGAACAATATCTGTAGCACTTCCCCGTTTCTTTTTTTCAAAAAGGTAAGTTTTAACTTTAACATAGTAAAATTCCATATAACAAAACAATTATCAAGCAAGAATTATAGTTATAATTTCTAGTCTATTTGTATTTGGCAAAATTAAAGAAGATATCCTATCTATCATATATTTGTGAGTCTAAGGCTTCATATCTAACTTACCTTTTATCATAACTAAGGAAATTATAGCTAGCAAGAAGCCTGAGCCAGTAGGCCACACAGTTTTAATTAATATAAGCCTCTGTGTGTTTACTTGGGCCCAAGCTGCTGTGGGAATGGTGGGTAAGAGAGATTTGTCCTGACCTCGGGCCAGGCAGGGACACAGAAAAACTTCAGCTACAATGTTGCATCATGATTGTGGCCTGAAGGAATCATTCCCATTATTTTTGCCCAACTAGTCCTTGGAAAATCTATTTGTTTTCTTAGTAGCTAGTAGCTTAATAGCTTAGTAGTCTCTGGGTAATATTATCTCCACATGGGAAGCCAATCACTATGGTTTGGTGATGTGCCTCAAAAGTTCATATGTTCTTCATGGAGGTAGAAGGTGGAGCCTAGGAGTACATGTTTAGGTCATGGGGGAGGAGCCCTTACAAAGGAATTTGTGGCTTTCTCCAGAGAATAGGGTAGGCTATCATGGGAGCTGAGCATTATTTTTGCTTTCAAGCTTGAACTCACTTGCCTTCCCAACTTCTGACATGTGGATGAATAGTATGAAACTCTTACCAGGTACATCCACCAGATCTTAGACTCCCCAGCCTCCAGAACTGTGAACTTCTATTCTTTCTAAATTCCCCAGTCTCAAGTATCCTGTTACAACAACAGGAAAGAAACTAAGGCTCTGAGGTGGTTAATTATCAACCCAATTTAAAATTTCCTAGGAGATTTGTGAGTCATGCCCCTGTGTGTTGGTGAGGGCATTTGCAGAGAGGTTTAACAGAAGAGTGATTGATGACCCACCTTGAAGTAGGCAGCACCATCCCGTTGACGCATGCCCCAAAGTAATAAAAGAGGAAAATGGAGAAAGTCAGCTGAGTGGCAGCATTTCCTTCATTCCGCTTTCTCTTTATTATGAAGGGAGTTACTCTGCCAAGTCTTCCCCACCACCACGTGCTGGCTCCTCTGATACTGAGACTCAAAATGAATCCCTCCTCACTTAAGTTGCCTACATCAGTGTTTTGAGGATAGTTATCAAATGTAATTGATACAGACACAAAACAAAGGCTTGGCCATGCATGTTCTTCTACATTTTCTTATCAGATCTGTTGCTCTTCTTTCCTTCTTGCCTGTCCTTTTTCTTGCCATCAGGTTAAAGCTAAGGATGACATCTATTCAGTCAAGTAAGTACTGATTTGTTTACACTTCACCACCTTCTGAATAGTCTTTACTCCCTTCCATAGAAGAAATTCAACAATCCTCCTCAGATGAAGGTGTCTCTCCAGAAGGTTTACATCCAAGTCATTGTGTTCTTCTTTTAGTTTACTGCCTCCTCTCATTTCTAACAACATTCAGTAGACATGCCTCAATTCTCATTTCTCCTGATGCTTTGCTACACACACACACACGTTGATTGCTGTCATAATACTGGGATGTTGAAGAGTAGAAACCATCTTTTTTTCAGCTTTGAATGATATAGCCAAACACAGCACTGGCCAGGAGTTGTTGCTTAATAATTATGTGCTCAATTCATGATCTTAAAACCCAACAATTAGTCATAATAACTGATGTTCATTATAGCTATCATGTACTGAAGACTGTCGTTTAATTCTCCTACAGATACTTAGTGGTCATAGTTATTTTGCCCGTTTTCTAAATTGAGGCTCAGAAAAGATCTATGCCTTGTCCAAATTCACAGTCAAAAAATGGTACCCAGCTGAGCTTTGATTGAAGACCTGACTTCAAAACACATCCACAGACTGAACAGAAGAGTTAATACATGAATGTCTGCACATAAAGAGGGATAAACAAAAAAAGCATTCTAAATGTTGGAGCAAGGACACAACCATCTCACATTCAGAAGTGCTATAAACTTCATAGCACTGATGATCTATGGGTGCGCAGAGCCTGAGACACAAACTCAGGCTAACTTCAGTCTCCAAAGTGTAGCTTGGCAGATGGAGGGTAGAAGAATAGGGTTAGGATAGGTCATAGGAAGAGAGGGGAAGGAAACTGACAGTCTCAGTCTGATTTATTTGTCCCCGCTTTGGCTTAACATCACTTTCTTTCCAATTCAAAAACAAAACAGAGATTTCTTTTTGCCTTCCTCTACTCTTCAAAACACTCAAGTTCTTTCCCACAGGCTCATAAAACCATCAAATATCCACAGGAGCGGAAAGAACAAGAGGTTCTATAGACTTCAAGTCACAAGCTTGGGAGCTCTCCCGGGACAGCTGCTTCAAAGAAAAGACTTGACCTGTCATCTCAGTAATTATACCATCTTCAGTCAATCCCCTAGTGCCTCCATCCAGCCTTGCTCTCACTGGCAAAGTTTGCCTGGGACTGAGTTTTACCTAAATGACTCAGTTGTATGGGGACCCAGAATGACCCAGAATTTTCTTTCACAGATAGGTTTTACCTGTGCTTTCAGGCATGGGTTGAAAGGAGTCCTTTCTTTCTCTCTTTCTTCCTTCCTTCCTTCCTTTCTTTCTTTCTTTCTTTCTTCCTTCCTTCCTTCCTTCCTTCCTTCCTTCCTT